>MU750947.1:0-18712 GCA_026770625.1 Nicotiana glauca | reverse complement strand
TCAAACCGGCCTCCACGCGCGTCGAATCTAACCAAAATCAGAGCGAATGCATCACAATGTGCTAAGGGAACAATACCCAATCGAAAAGGGCCATCAAATCCCAAATTTAGAATTTCAATCTCAAGCCCTAATTTCTTATAAATTGGCTATATTTTCATGGATTTCTAGGATGATTCTTCAATAAAATAATGTATTCATAAAACTTACCTCCAATCGATCTTGGTTGAACCTCCCTTCAATCCCCGTCCAAAAGCTCTCAAAATGACTAAAAATGGTGGAGAAATGGGTTGTTTTCGCGACTGAAATGTTTTTAACATTCTGCCCAGTCACTGTATCTAACACTATGCGATCGCATAGAGCCTTGCAATCGCATAGAACAAAATTTCGGAGGCACTGTAGCTAAGAACAAAATCCTGGGTACTGTAGCTAACACTATGCGATCGCATTAGAGCATTGCGATCGCATAGAACAAAATTCCGGGTACTGTAGCTAACACTATGCGATCGCATAGAACAAAATTGTTGTGCACTGACTACTGCATTTCTGCAGCATTTTCCAACTTCAAAAATTCCCGTTAGCCATCCGAAATTACCCCGAGGCCCCCGAGACCTCAACCAAAAATGCCAACACCTCCTAAAACATCATAGCAACTTGTTCCAATCATCAAAACACCTCGATTAACACAAAAATCATCGAATTATATCGAATTCAAGCCTAAATTCTTTTAGAACTTCAAAAACACTTATTCGATCAAAAAGCCCAACCAAACGATGTCCGAATGACCTGAAAATTTGCACACACATCCAAAATCACTTAACGGAACTACAGCAACTCTCAGAATTCCATTCCGACCCTCGGATCAAATTCTCACCCATCGACTGGAATTCGCCAAAATGCTAACTTCGCCAATTTAAGCCAAATTCTACACCAGGCCTCCAAAATCAATTCTGATCGCACTCCTAAGTTACAAATCACTCTCCGAAGCTAACCGAATCACCGAAAATCACATCCGAGCCCTCTAACTCAATGGTCAACGTTCGGTTAACTTTTCCAACTTAAGTTTTCCTTAAAGAGACTAAGGGTCTCATTTCTTATCAAAACCATTCAAAATCAACTCTCACACACCACATACCGATAATGAAATATGAAGAAGCAATAAACGGAGAAAACGGGATGGTAACACATGAGACGATGGGTCGGGTCGTCACAAGAACCCTCATGATCGAGAATACCAATTCTACACTCGCCCAGGTTCCTTCTTCGCCTTCACGATTGCCCTATCATATTCGCGAAGAACTCCCTTCGCCAACTTTTCATGTTCGTGCACCTAGACTCGCACTCGCAAAGGCCAAAGCCTGCTTTCCCATTCCTTCTTCTTCCTTGTTCATGTTTTCATAGGCTCCTCTGCATCCACAAAGAGGATCTAGGCCCTCAATCACATTAGTGAGGCCTTCTTTGTGTTCGCGAAAAGCAACCACTGCCCCTCCAATTGTAACGACCTGATCGGTCATTTTGAGCATTTGCATTCAGTTTGGTGGTTTGAGGTCACGAGTAGCTTCACATGGTTTATTATGACTTACGTGTATCGTTAGTTTCAGTTTTTGAGTAGTTCGAGATTGATTTGGAAGAATAATTCTCAACTTGGAAGCTTTAAGTTGGAAGAGTTGACTCAGTTTGACTTTTGAATATTTGACCTTAGAATGGTATTTTAATATTCTAATAGGTTCGTATGGCGATCTTAGACTTAGGTGTATGCTTGCAATTTTAATGTAAGGGTTCCTAGGTTGATTTGGCCTTTTTGTCGAAAGTTTGCAATTTAAAGACTTAAAAAAATTAAGTTTTATCAAGAGTTGACTTGGTTGATATCAGATTTGTATTACAATTTCGAGAGTTGGTATAGGTTCATTGTGTCATTTGGGACTTGCATGTGAAATTTGAGGTCATTCTAACTTGATTTGAGTTAGTTTGGCATGAGTTTTAGAATTGGAATTTCATTAGTTTGTTATGCTCGAATTGAGGTGTGATTTATAGTTTTGATGTTGTTTGGTGTGATTAAGTCCTTTAATGAGTTTGCGTTATGTTTTAGAACTTTTTGGCATGTTCCGATACGGTCCCAAGGGTCTCGGGTGTATTTTGGGTTTGTGGAATTTGCTGGTTTTGTTGGTGCTTCAACTGTTCTTCGTGATCATGAAGGTGTTTCCATGATTACGATGAGTAGTGGGAGTTGGGTGTGGTTGTTCTTCACATTCGCAGATGTATGATCGTGTCGTGATGCTTGAGTGGTTTGTTGATCATGTTTGCAACTAGAAGTCTGTGATCACGTAGTGTGGCTGGAGGCAGATAGCTTGTTCGCTTATGCATTCCCGATGGGGGGCTTGCATTCGCACTTGCTTGGTTCACTGGCATTCACAATCGGGGGTGCAGACGTCCATTTTACGCGAGTCAAAACAAGATTCAACTTGTGGTTTCTCTGTTGATGATAAAAAAGAGTTACTACCTAATATTTAAAGGTATACAATGGTACCTATTTAATTACTAAGGTCATTTTCTTTATTTAATCTGCTAACCGGTGAGATTGTGGGAAAGGGGACTTGTTCTTTTATAGAGAAGGTGTTACGCACCCCTAAAATCTACCTGAGATAGCTCTGTAAGACTTAGACTAGATTTAAAGGATTAGTTATTATATTCTTCTTAACTAGTGATAAAGGGTACGACATACTATATACATCTATATTTGAACTTACTAGCTGAAAAGAGGATGTGTGGCTTTGAAAGGATATGAGTTTAAAAGGGACTTTGAAGATAACGTTTATATGTATATATAATTGAAAAAGTTTAATAATATGTACATAATGGTTTACATTTGTGAAATGCGTAAAAAAAACTAATTTGTATTTAAAGAATATGGTTATTCATGTAACATTAATAAAATAAGAATGTTGTAAGAAAGTGAACCTAAGATGTACTTGTCTTTCAAAATCCTAATTCATAGACTTGAGGAAATAAAATCTTTTGATGGGCAGCAGCACTTTGTTTAGAAAGACTCGATTTCTTTCAGAAGGCCGATTTTGGAAATCATTTGTGATCTTTTTTAAAAGAGAGATCAACGTTTTTGTTAAGTTATTTTGGCTTTAAAAGGAGAGAAATTCAAAAATAGCCAGATTTACCAATGGTCGTTGAAAAATAGCCAAGTTTCAAAAGTTATCGAAATTTAGCAACTTTAAATCTGGGCGAAATCACTGTTCAAAATCCGGAAAAATACGCCCGCAAATTTTACGGGAGTTCCAGCATAAGTATGCTTGAACTCCCGTAAATTTTACGGGAGTTCCAGGATAATTATGCTGGAACTCCCGTAAATTTTACTGGAGTTCAAGCATAATTAAGCTGGAACTCCCTCAAATTTTACGGGAGTTCCAGCAAGTATAATTGTCCAGTATAATATACTGGAGTTTGGAGCACTGGTGCTCCAGTCTCCCGCAAATTTTACAGGAGTTAGCAAAGTATACCGGTCCAGCATAATATGCTGGAGTTCGTACACAAATGCACCAGAACTCCCGTATATTATACTGGGTCGGTCCCCGTTGCAGCAAAATAGTGGTTATTTTTCATTGACTTGGTAAACGCTGGCTATTTTTCATTAACAAGTGTGAAAACTGGCTATACCATGATATTTTAACCTTTAAAAGCTTCATGAAATGTTAGTAAAATACGAGAGATTAATAGCGTGAGTGATATATGATTAAATAGTTACTATTAAGCCTAGTGCTTCTTTTAATCCTATGTCCTTTAGGGATTGCCTAAGTTGCTTGCATGATTCGAAGGGTAAAGTAAAATATTTAATCAGAAATGGGGAGTACAATGTCATATACATGTGTTAGAATATAAATATCAGAATGTAATAAAGTACTAGTAATGGATAAGGAGTGATTCTGGTTTGGGCCTGAAAGAGCTAGGCCCAGCAAACAGTAGGAACGGACAACAGTGAGCTTCAGACTCCCAAGTGTGCTAGTACAGGATTTTGGGCCTAAGTTCTTTTGAGAACTCAGCAGGCCCAATGGTTAAACACGTTCAAAAAAAAGGTCATTAGATATAATCTATAAATACAATCATACATGATATATAATAACAAATAGTAATTTGAATAATGAAAGTTATACTAATGTGGAGTCTCATATGGTAAAGTGATTCACATTCAAAACATTTCGTTGCCATTAAATACTAAACCTAAAATGAGTAATCAATGTCAACAGGCTAAGGCTAGATTTTCATTCAAGGCCAAGGCTCTCTTTGGACCCCTGACACTTCAAAGTTCCCAAGGGTCGCAAGGCCCAAGACAGTGCTTGTGTCAGGGAGAATAGCCAATCAAGAGCTGAACTCTACTCCCAAATATCCTTAACCACTCACACTCACACTCACTCTTCCTTATAGGTTTAAGTGTTATTGAGGCACTTTCAATGTAAATCACAATCACCCCAGTAATACCATACCAAAGAAGGATATACCTTTCTCATGGTGGCCAAAGCAGAACACTATAAGACTACAAGACAATCTTTCAACATTATCATAACAATATTTCAACGCTAAATGGATGGTTCACAATGAGTAAAATGTTAAGCAGGTTTAAAAGAAATCAGCTTCTAACATATATAGAGGCAGGGAAATTATCCTACTTTTTTAAAGAACCAAGCACCTAAGATCATGTATCATAAGGATAGAAAGAGTACGTAGTTCAAGTCTGCCACAGTTATAAAGACATGTACATTTTACCTTAACAGCCTTCATTTATACTAACCAAAGATTGATTTTAATATAAGTCTTTCCCTCTAGCATACACACAGGTTAACAATCCTAGTTGTGGCTTGTAAAAGTATTAACAAAGATATTGACCAACAACTTCAATTACACCTCTAGGGGGGGTTAAGAGAGGGTAGGTTAGTAATTACAATTAAGACTCCTGAAGAGTGTTAACAGCATTACATGTTAATTACTATAACAGATGCTCTCTAAAGAGTGCTAATATAGACAAAGGTTAGCATCTTTAATTATAGATGCGGATCAGTAACTTTAATTGAGAAGTACAAGTTGATGACTTCAATTAAATCCTTCTAATAGTATTAACAGGGATCCAGAACAACAGTCATAGTTAGAACTTCTACAGATACTATTAGAGACACCAAATAAGAGTTTCTACAAAAGTAATAACAAGATTATAGATTAGAACTTCTAGGTCATATTATAAAATTATTACTAACAGTATCATTATATGAGCTTCAAGCAAAGAATAAGGGTATCATAACATTGGGGAAATATGTTACGCATACCTGGGATAGGGTTTCTGGTATATTGGAACTTAGTAGAAGTATTTTAGCTAAACAAATGTGTCATAATGACTTAAATACATCTTATCAATACTTCATGGCTTAAACTAAATATGAAGTGATCTCAAAACATACAGAAAAGACACAAAGATCTAACTAACTCAAGACATACTTACATAAACAATTATGGATCCAATCAAGTAATTGATAGAAGCACACAGGCATATTAAACAGGTAGATCAGGTTTAAAGGTAATAAGCTAATGACTCAGTACTATGGTAACAATCTGATTCTTAGTACTAAATAGGATCCTACTCTATTGGATTGAATGAATGATGATCGGCTATAATTACGCGTTTTAGTCGATTATTACACTCTAATTTACTGCACTTTAGTTGAGTTTGCGCTTTAATTGCTAGTGTTTTGCACTAATTGTGTGTTTTATGCCTTGTAGGTGTGATTCCGAGCTATATAGATGTTATGGAATGAATTTAAGTGATTTGAAGCTTTGAAGTCTGAGTAAAAGCTCAAGGAATTAAGCCGGGATCGTGTTCGGGGGTCAAATTTGATAGTTGAGAACAAACGAAGACTCGATGAGGCATATTATGCACTGTCTAGTAAAATGCACATAACGTTTTACTCAGAACTCCATTTTTATTCTATAATATATGGTTGGAAAGATAACTCAAAGGGCTACAACTTTTATGTTTTGCATTTTTCCAAATTCCAAACGGAACAGGATAAAAAACCATAGTTTCGCCGCGACCGCGGCAGAACCGCGGCAGAAGGCATTCTTGGACGACTGAAGAACCTGAGAGGGTGTTTGGCCGCGGTTTCATCTACCGCGGCCATCCAGGCCTAAAACTTATCCTTTTTCGCGTAGGAGAAGGTATAAGTGTTTGGGCCCGACCCTACTTGGTATATATACATGGAAAAATGGTATTTTTGAAGATTGGACATATTTTTGTCATAGATTAGGCCTAAGGAGGCAAGAATACATTGGGAGCAAGGCGGAGAATTCTTCTACAAGTTTTTTTCCTTCCTCTTCCTATTTTTCATTGTTGTTTATGACTTTTAGTATTGTAGTTTTACATACTATTATGAATAGCTAATTTGTTATCTAGAGTTTTGATAGAACCTTTTGTAGGATAAATTCTTGTTATGTTTTTATATAATTGAGCCATAGCTTTTCTCTATTTGTTCAACTACGTTTATATTCTGGTTGATTGAAGAGCTCTCAATTAGCCGTGCCTATTTAGTATGCATAACTCGGGAGAGAGTGCATATTTAGGTAATTGTTGAACAACACCACTCCCAGAGTATATGAGGGATCAATAACCGAGGGTTTAAAGGTGGGATTAGGGATAACGAAGCCTTGGGTGCGATCTGAAGTGATCTATATTAAAAGCCAGCTAGCGTAGCTCGGGAGGGTGCATCTAGTAAATTATTGTAATTGCTCGGGAGAGAGTTACGGTAATAAGAGTGCTCATGATTGGTAGAGAATACTTAGGCGAAATTATAGAAGACATAGCAGGAAGAATTCCGACAATTGGGGAAATCATAACTCTAGACCTCCTTAATCTTGTCTCTAACCCTTAGTATATTTAGTTGTTAATTTAGTAGTTTAATTTGTTAGTTAATTCTTTAAACACAAGAATCTTAATATCTATAAGTTAGGAATTGTTCAAGCTTGTTATCTTGGTGATAGTGAACAGTTGTAGCTAAACCTTAGTTCTCTGTGGGATTCGACTCCGGACTTGTAAACCGGATTATATTTGCAGCGACCGCATTGTCCTTTTTATAAGGCATAGTTGGGCGTGATCAATGAAGTATTATGAGATACAAAATGATATTCAAGACAGATTAGCATAACAGTCGTGACAATGCTAACATTAGAGAGGTTTGAAACTAGATATTAAGAACATTAAGAAGTTCTCTAGACTTTTCAAAGTTAACAGTAGGTTTAGGCTTGCTTTTATATGAGTTGGGGGTATCTTGGATCGAAAAAACCTTAGGTAGGAAAAATTCCCATCACCAGTGCCCAGGGTAGCGTGGGGCGCTAGCCTTGGCGCTGAAAATTTTTAAGATGATTTATGCGCCATAGGCAGCACCCCACGCTAGCCTGGGCGCTACTTTATGGTTTTTTTTTCATTTCGTCCCCTTTTTGCTTCAAACAATGCACCTTCGTCCCATATTGCCACCGAATGATTCTTACACATAAAAATATCATGGATTGGAATAAATCATTAGATTACACAGCCAAAGTCTATGAAACATGAGTAAAATACAAGGTATTATGCATATAAATATACATACTTTAAGCCAAATATCACATACTTTGTACGCACGCCAATATATTTGTATACTTTTTTTTTAATAACCGTAGTTTCCGGGCATCGCTTTGCGAACCCGACTAGCTATACCCACCGGGTCCCGCTGTTTCAAGGCGGGTGCACAGTTAGTTTCACGGGGCCCTGGAGACGCGGCCGGTTTGTAATGCCTCCGTTGGCCCTTCGGGGGCTCGAACTGACGACCTGAAGGACTTTGTCCTCAGGCCTTTACCAGTTGAGCTACCCCTCAGGGTTAATATATTTGTATACTTATCTCTCTATCTATATGCACACATGCTTATCTCTTGTATATATGTAGGGATAAATTGAGGTTGGCACGATGGAACATTATATGCGGTCTGATGACTGATTCTGAGAAATTGAAGATTGATTATGGAGCTATGATGCTCAGGCGCATGAATATGGATTCATCCCTTTTGAGTCACGTAACCCATTGTATATTGGATCGTGTGTGAGACAGAGGGAAGGTAAAGTCATTGGGAACTGGGAACGTGTCAATTGAGTTATAGTTAAGAGTCTTGATCATGTCTTATGTAAAAGAATTTATGTAGATATTAGTCATTGCATATCTAATTTATATGTAGATTTAGTGTCTTGATTTGTGCTTTTGATCATTTTTACATGAAAGCTTGCTTCTCATCTCCTTCTTGATTGTGCACCTTATTATTTATATTCGTTGTTTTTGCTTATTTCTCTATTTCTTTTAGGTGCTTATGAACTGGACATGTCATAGAAAATGAGTATCTTCATCAAAAATCTCGCCACTACTTTGTTGGGGTTTGATGTTATGGATCCAATATCCACAACCAAATACAGAAATAACATATTGATATATTGATATGATAACAGAGTAATTATACTGAAAAGTAACAATAACTGAGGATAGTAACAGAAAGAAAGGGGATGAGAAGACAGAGCCACAGAGAGAAATAGACAGGGGGAGAGACCAGAGAGGGGAAGTTTCGAACAATATTCAGCCTGCCCTATCTGTGCTAATGCTTAGTCCCTATTAACTGATTCCTTATTGCACTTCTTGGGCCTGGATCCTAAATTAACCTTTTTGAAGATCTTCTGGCCCTGTGGCTTCTTCTCGGCCCAATAGTTCTTCTAAGCCCAATAGCTTGATTTATAACAATACTCGTCTCCTCAATAAGAACCTTGTACGCAAGGTTCGAGTATAGCCTTATCAATGAGGAAAGAGTGTTGATATGAGGTAAATAACAAATGATCACCAGTGGTAAATAACAAATGATGCTAATAAGCACATCAATCCAACTAGCATCATCAAGGCCCTCGACAATATCCAAAACAAGTCCACTTAGCATCTTGGATCGAGTTAATAACACAAAATCATATGTATAACCATCACCACTACTCTGTAAAGAAATCAAAATGCTGACATCAATATTGTCCCTACATATAGAACCATAGGTGTTCGGAAGCAGAACATGGAGTCCTGAATCATAAGGATAAAGGTCAAATATAGTGTCCTCTTCATAGCTACCAAACTTCAAATTGTTTTGCCTCGCACAAGCTCTAAGCAAGGCACCTATGCTGGTCTCATAGTATACATATATGCATACTGGACTGCAAGTTGTAGCCACCACATATAAGGTCATCGTACCAGGTTCAAGCTCTATCCAGCCCATTGCCATTTGCACAATGCGTTAGACGATACCATTTGCAAGCCCCTGTCGTGTGTCCCTTACCCAAAATCTATGCCATGATTTTGATGCTACAGAAAGCAATATTTCAGCTGCTCCTCATGAGATAAAAGAATCATTGGAGCAGTTGTCCGTCTCGTCCGTCTCTTATAGTCACGAGCCACAAAAACGAAGTTTGCTGCCAAAGCAACTGATGTTGAGCTACTGTCCCTGATCACTGGCTCGGGGTTAAATTCAAGTTGCATTTCAATTGAAGAAAAATCAACTCAGCTAATTACACCAACTATTTGCAGAACATTGTCAACACTAAATGGCTTCTTCAGCACCATTTTGTGAAATGAATTAGTCACCACATAGAATGGTGTAATCTAGAGCTGTCACACCTTCTTTTTTACACACCTACCCCGGAGGATAAAATGTATAAGAGAGTTTCTCCATTTAAAGTGACATTATTTGAAATGGGATTATTTATTTAATCAGAGTCGCCACTTGGGATAGGTTTGGCTTTTGGTATCCCGATTCACCGGTTTATCTTGAATCCCAAATCGAGGAAATTTCAACTTCCCGAATGGAGTCTGCGAACTAGAAATTCTGACTAAGGAATTCTGTTAACCCGGGGAAGGTATTAGGTACCACCGGATTCCGTAGTTCTAGCACGGTTGTTTAAACCATTACAATTGGCCAATTATCTGATTTTAATACATGTTCAAACCTATAGTGCAATTTTAAATTATTTACCGCTTTTAATTAATTTTAAGGAAGATTGAACATCGTCTAAAACATGTCTTTGAATCGCGTCACATGAAATGCACCCGCAATCTAAAACACATTTTATTCAACATTTTAGGATTTGGATTTGGGTCACATGAAATGCACACCCGAGTTTTAGAAAGGTAATTTAAATTACGCGCCTAAAGCTACTACGCACTTTCAAGTTTGCGAGAGCCATGGAAAATTCGACTAATGGCACACCTTGATTCTAATTTCAAAGGATCGTAATTACGTAACGCGAACGTGTACACAATCACGATTGAATTAAATGCGCCCAAGGAATTCTAACGTGTTCAAAATTATTTTTTCTAAGTTACACATTCATTGAAAGGCTCGTTTGGATACAGAATTACGTAATCATATTACATATACCCGATCTATATTTATACACAAAATATGAAAGTGGTCTGTTGGTCAATATTCTACAAAGGATGTAGATTGTTTGGTTTAAAATTAAACTTGCAAATTGTATAGTTATATAGCTTGCTAAGAAAATAGTGGCCTTCTCCGAAATATACATCTATGAAGAACATGACATACTCTTATATTAAATGGAGAGAATCGAAGGATACAAACTTAGGAAGCAACTGTAATCTCAATAAATCCAAGGAAAAGATAAGTGATTTCATATAAGGTGCCTAGAAGGAAAACTTACAACCAATTGATCGAGGCATAAAATCTTACAGGGAAATCGATCAACTCGGCGCCTTCGACGAACTAAGACTCGAATATGGAATAGAATACAACAACAAAATTTTGCTCCGCAACCCTCGAGCCGGCATCCCCGACGATCGAAAATTAATGACGGCAAACTCAAACTCGACTCTCTTGGACTGCTTCGAATCAGAAAAGGGGTCCAGTGTTTCGACTATTGCGACTCTCATGAATTTCAACCCATTTTCTGTGTCAATATATGGGAGTTTAATGGATGCTAATGATTTTAAAGAAGAAGAGGCTGTATCTAACTAAGGCCCTGTTTGGCCATAAGTTTTGCCAAAATAAATTTGAGATTTATTTTCAAAACTCATGTTTGGCCATAAATTTTTCTCATATTTTGGCCAAATCCCAAATCAAAATTTTCAAATTTCAAAATCAGCTATTGAGCTGATTTTGGGCCAAATTTCCAAAACTTGGAAATTATATACATGTTTTTTCAAAATAAAGTTGGAAAATGTATTTTGAAAACGTATGTCCAAACACATTTTCATCTTCAAACCAAACTTCATCCAAGTCAAATTTTTCAAAATAAATTTGGGATCTATGGCCAAACGTTAGCTAAGTTTAAGGAGATGGGGAAATAGCAATAAGGTCCAGCGGTTGTTGCGCCCTCTTCAAATTTTTTGGTGTTTTTTTTAGAGTCCCCAGGCATTTGGGTGTAGGTAGTATTATATAGGGTAGGGATTAGGTTAGGGGTATGGGCCTAGGAATTATGGGTTAGGAATTTTGGGCCAAAGACTAAAAAAGGACTACAAAATTTAAAAAGATGGGATAAACCAACTTACAACTAATTCCTCCTTCTAAAATTATGTACAATTATAATATAAAAATATAAAACTAATTTTAATTAATTGAACTAAACTATAAAACATAAAACTATATTTTTGTGTTTTCAAGATTATAAAAATAAAGATAACGTACTATTTTTGTATTTTTTTTTAAGATTAAAAATGACTACAAAATATTATTAAACCTATTTTTTTGTAATTTTTCGTTTTCTTGTAATAAAATAAAGTAAAATAGTAAAAATTAGTTGAAATGGCGACATTAGGCCTAAACTAAATATTTACATACTAAAATGGGTAAAATTTTGGGGAGGGTCAAAAATCAAATATCAACAGCTGCCCCTCTTTGACTGGAAATGTGAAGAGTTTTCAGACAAAGAATGACTAGACAGGTTTTTGACCCAACCCTTATTTAAGGAGACCAAAATAAAGAAGAAAGGAGGATGAGACCGAGCCCTGGTATCTGAGCTGCCTACATATCCTTGGCTATAAAGGAATCGGGCCACGTGTAGTTCAGAAATGAATGGGGTGATGGAGTGCCGATGTTGAGAGCCGAGCGAGGTTTCGTCGAGGTTTTGTTGAGGTTCCGGTCCGCTGTCCCGTTTATTACATCAAAATCAAAATTAAAAAAAAAAGACTACCTAAGCCTATCAGCTACAAGTTACAAAATTCCTATTTATAAATCTCTTGAAGCTTGATTTTGAGTCTTGGCTAGGTCTTGCTGCAGACTCCGATCTGTATCTCGATGCTCGTTAGCTGTAGGTGCTGGCTCTTTCTTCAGTATTTGGATAAAAGCGGGACAAGCTGAGCTTGTGACTTCAATCAAGTTTTGAGCAGTCCGCATCTCTGTTCACTTCAGCATTTTGAATTCACTTCTTTTGGTTCTTTTTCTTCTTTTCTTTATTCTGGCTTAAGACTCATCCTTTTGGTCACCTTGAATCCTGTGCCTTGAGGTAAAACCTGATCAGACACCAAAACAAATAAATGAACGAAATTTTCTGCCCTAGTTTTCACTAAGAAAATTTCGTGAGTTATTTGCGACACAAATCTAAGCTATTTCTTTATTGAAAGCAATAAAAGTCAAGATTGTGTATCCTTGGGAGTAGGGAGTGAAACCCTAAATTGGAAGAATTGCCAGGTTATGCTGGAAAGTTGATTGGGTTTTGCCGGAAAAGAAAAGTGTCCTCGGGGAAGTCCACGGGTTATGCCGGGAGGAAATAAAAAGGTCCTTGGGTTATGCCAGGGAGGTCCACGGGTTATGCCGGGATTAAAAGAAAAAGGCTCCTTGGGTTATGCCAGGGAGATCCACGGGTTATGCCGGGATAAAAGAAAAAGTTCCTTGGGTTATGCCAGGGAGATCCACGGGTTATGCCGGGAGAAAAGAAAAAAGGTCCTTGGGTTTTGCCAGGGAGGTACACGGGTTATGCCGGAATTAAAAGAAAAAGGTGCTTGGGTTATGCCAGGGAGGTCCATGGGTTATGCCGGGATAAAAGAAAAAAGGTCCTTGGGTTATGCCAGGGAGGTCCACGGGTTATGCCGGAATTAAAAGAAAAAGGTCCTTGGGTTATGCCAGGAAGGTCCATGGGTTATGCCGGGGTAAAAGAAAAAGTCCTTGGGTTATGCCAGGGAGGTCCACGAGTTATGCCAGGATTAAAAGAAAAAAGGCTCCTTGGGTTATGCTAGGGAGGTCCACGGGTTATGCCGGGATAAAAGAAAAATGTCCTTGGGTTATGTCAGGGAGGTTCACGGGTTATGCCGGGAGAAAAGAAAAAAGTTCCTTGGGTTATGCCAGGGAGGTCCACGGGTTATGCCGGAATTAAAAGAAAGAGGTCATTGGGTTATTCCAGGGAGGTCCACGGGTTATGTCAGGATTAAAATAAAAAAAAGCTCATTGGGTTATGCCAGGGAGGTCCATGGGTTATGCCGGGATAAAAGAAAAATGTCCTTGGGTTATGCTAGGGAGGTTCACGGTTTATGCCGGGATAAAAGAAAAAAGTCCTTGGGTTATGCCTGGGAGGTCCATGGGTTATGCCGGGATAAAAGAAAACAGATCCCTGGGCTATGCCAGGGAGGTCCACGGGTTATGCCGTGAGAAAGGAAAAAGGTCCTCGGGTTATGCGAGGATACCTATGGAATTGGAGGCCCTATGCTACCATGATTTTGAATTTTCCTTCCTCTTTTTTTTATTTTTTTTAATTTTTTTTTAGAAAAATGCAGGAAAGAATTTGGAGGAAACTTCCCTTTTAGTTGGTTCCTTGCTACAAAACTGTTTCAGCACTTGCGTATTTCTTTTCCCTTTTGGTTGAGCCTGCTTCTTGCATGGTTACTTGGATTGCACCTTTTTCAATTTTTCAAACAAAGAACAATTGTTAGTTTGGAAGCGGTGGTTGGTTTTGTGTTCTTGTTTCGATCACTTGATCCCGGCCCAACTTCTTTGATGAAGATCTCAAACTGCAACTATTTGCTACCTGAGAATCGATTCATTTCAGGCCCTGGAAAACCTCTAATTTTTCCAGACTTTGCCATGATGGTTGGTCTGTGGAACTCAACTTTCAACTTTACTTCTCCTTCGTAGGCCTTTCCTTTATAATTCTCTTCTTTTTTTTTTCTTTTTCTTTTCTTTTCTTTAGAACATTGGGGAACTTTTTGGCTCCTCAAACTTGCTACAATGGCTAGTCGCATAGGACTTAACCTTTTCCAACTTTATTTTGCCTTCGTAGGCCTTTCATTTTTGGCTTCTTTTTCCAACTTCAATTTCAGAGCATTTGAGGCACCTTGACTTTTCAAACCTTTGCCGAGACAATTAGCCACGTGGGACTCAACCTTTTCAACTTCAATTGCCTTTATAGGCACTTCAATTTTATTTTCTCCTTCCAAGAGTTTTGATTTCAAAGCATCGGTCGCCATGGCTAGCCGGGGTCGACTTGATGCCCCTGGCGAGAATGGGTGCCTTTTGCACATTAGCTCATATAAAACGAAAGCCCTGTAAATCAGCCTTGCCACCCCTTCTTTGTCTTAGTTTCAGAACAGTGTTAGACTGAAAGGGGTTGGAAAAAAACAAACAATGGAATAGAGAATGAGTTTAAAAACAAGAAGTGTCCCTTTCGGGAAAAGTAAAGAAGGACTTATCTGGAGTAACATGCGGACTTCAATGAACATGACATGCCTTTTGGACTGGATGCATGACCTGTATAAATCGTCCGACTCTCAAAAATTTGGAGTTCCAAAACAGCCGCAAACACAGTTTCGACAGTTTGTAAAACCAAGCAGGATTGATAAAACAGCCCCAAAAATAACACCCAGAACTTAAACTTGAATTCGGGGACTAGAATGTAGACAAACAGCTCTTTCTCTTCAATGTAACAATAAACTTTCTTTACTCTCACAAATGCTCCCTCAGAACAATTGAAAGGAACCCTAAGACTGATTTTAAACTCTAAGAATGCTCTCTCCAAGACTGGATTTTAGGATCAATGAAAAGAGCATAAGAAAACTGATTGCCTCTTTTCGAGTGTGACTTCTGAAACTGATTCAAAAGCCAACGGAGAACTCTAAGAATGTTCTTTTAAGACTGACCAAAACTCTCTAGTTTCTAAGCTCTCTAATCTCTTTTTGACTACCTTCAAAACTGTCCCTTTTCACTACTGTCTGATCTTCTTTTATACCCCAGATACATCCCTCTTTCCAGCCTGTTTTATCACTCAGCCTTATTAAAAATGTAATCCCCATGTTATTCCCTTACAAACCACTATTGAATGTTTGTTGATTTGTTTAATTCAAAGTTAATGGGCAGCCTATTTTCTAATCAATTAAGCAATGGGGTAGCTTGTTATTCTATTCCAAATCCCTTAAAATTGTGAAAGGGTGCCCATGTGACTTCTATTCCCTGACTCTAAAGGTGTATTAAACAATGTATTAACTTAAATGGTCCACTGGTATCATCTGACAGACCACTCACCAGAACACTTTCGATTTCTCAGAATTCAAATTACCCTTGAAAACTTCATTAGGAATGCACCTATAACCAACCTATGTTCTGACTGTAGACTCAAACTAAGATGTAATCTTAAACTCAAGACTATCCAATTATCCATTAGACACAGCAATAAGCATGTTAGGATTAAACAAACCCAAACAAAATCAATTAACAGTGAGCTTAACTAGTGAGTCGAGCAATCAGCAAGGCAAATCAAATGTCACAAATAAAAATGCAAACAGAAATTTCAACACGAACTGAAAAATCAAAATCAGGGAATTTTTTTTAATTATCATTCGTATCCAGTTCGTAACGGATTAACTAACATACAATTGATTCATAGTCGATAACCGTATACGAACAAACAAAACAATCGACCTAATTATACCTAAGCTAAAACCGACGAAACTGTGAAGAGAAAGAAATTGAAAGAAAGGGGTAGTAGGAGAACAAAACGACATCAAACAACTCAAAATAAACAAGAAAAAATGGAAACAGAAGTACCTGAAATCGATCTAAGCAAGAACAAACTTGAGTTTTCCATATCTCTCCAATTGTGGTCCATTCGGACATTATTCGTGGGTTTTGTTTAAGTCCAAACGGACCTAATTCGTTCGTAATAATGCCCACTCGCCCATTTTTAGGATTTTAGGGTTCATCTTGATCCAATATTCGAAGGGTTGAGTGATATTCGAAAGAAAGTGGTGACAGGTATGGGATGAGGGAGGTATGGTGATGGTATGGTGTGAAGATGGGGGCATTTTGAGGTGGCGCCGCCACCGGGGATCTCGTGGCGGCGCTAGGGTTCTTGACCACAAATTGAGATTCGAAGCGACTGGGCTAGATTCGAAGGAAGGTAAGCACGGGACTGGAATGGGGATGTCATGGAGGTTTGAAGGTGTGAAGGTGGAGGTGTTTGGGCCACCGGAACCACCGTGAGGCGATTTCCGGTGGCGGAGGACGGCGGAGGCTTTTTGAAGTTTTAGAGATAGTGAAATGAATTAGGTTTTCTGATTTTTGGGCATTTTGGTGTATTAAAATCGGTGAATTAACTTGAGCCGTTGGATCATAAAAATCCAACGGCTGTGATCATCTCTTACGCGAAACGGTGTCGTTTTGGTTAAGTGGATGGACCGGGTAGTGGAGATGGATACGGGTTGGGCTGGATATGGGTCATAGAGATGACCCCTGGACCGTTGGATTGGTTTGATCCAATGGCTTGGATTAAACATGATGGGACGATGTCGTTTGGGCGTCTTGGAGAGGGGCTGGTCCGGACCAGGTGAGGGGTGAGGTTTTGGGCCTGTTTTTCGGGCCCAAATGGAAGCAGCCCAATCTGTTTCTCTTTTTTTTCATTTCTTTTCTTCATTTTAATTCCTAAATTAATTAAAACCCAAAATTCTAAATCATATTACAAAATCAAATGAACTTATGAAAATACTAATTAACTTTTACTAACAAATAACACACACAATTAAATGTTAATTAAAAATAAATCACACAGCTAGACCTTTAAATGCTAAAACGTAAAGCGTATTATTTTTGTGATTTTGTGAAATAAGACCTAATTTCTCCTAATAAATCCTAAATGTAAACGCAACATATTTTTATATTTTATATTAATTTAATAAATAAACACGCACAGAGAAATGCAAACAATACGAAAAATAACACAAAAATCTACAGAAAATCAACACAACACAAACAAAAAAATATATTTTATTTTGAATTTTTGGGAGTAATTCTCATATAGGGCAAAAATCACGTGCTCACAGCTGCCCCTCTTTGCCCGGAAACACGAAGAGTTTTCGCGCAAAGATAAATGAGCGGATACGAGCGATTTTTGCCCGTTCGAGTACTCCGTGTGAAGCATTTTTGAAAGAGTTTGACCGAGCCTTTGCTTCGGGAGGCCTCCTACATATCCCTGGCTAAAAAGAGAATCAAGTCAATGTTGTTCGGGAAATTTTGGTAGCTGGGATTACCATGAAGCTGTGATCTTGCTGTTACTGCCGTTGCTGTTGCCGCTACTGCTTACTGACCTCCTTATTACACCAAAAAGNAAACTTGATCTTGAGTCTTAGCTGATTTTGCTATAGACTTCGATCTGAATCTTGATGCTCGCAGGTTGTAGGTGCTTGTTTATTTCTGCAACATTGAGTAAAACGGGATTGGCGGAGCTTGCGACTTCGATCAGATTTCGAGCAATCCGCGCCTTTGTTTGCTGCGATATTCGAGCTCACCTTTTTTTTTTGTTCTTTTCTTCTTTTCTTCATTCTGGATTGAGACTCATTTTGTAGGTCAATCGAATCATGTGCCTCGAGGTCAAACCTGCTTAAGATATCAAAGACAAACAAACGAACGAAATTTTCTGCCCCAGTTTTGACTAGGAAAATTTCGTGAGTTAGTTGTGACACATATCTAGATAGTCAAATCAGGATTGTGTATCCTTGTGAATGGATCCAGGTTGTGCTGGGAAATAGCCGGGTTATGCCCGAATTTGGAAAGAAAAAGCTCCTTGGGTTATGCCAGGGATATCCACGGGTTATGCCGGGATTTTGGAAAGAAAAAGCTCCTTGGGTTATGCCAGGGAGATCCGTGGGTTATGCCAGGGTTTTGGAAAGAAAAAGCTCCTTGGGTTATGCCAGGGAGATCCACGGGTTATGCCGGGATTTGGAAAGAAAAAGCTCCTTGGGTTATGCCAGGGAGATCCACGGGTTATGCTGGGATTTGGAAAGAAAAAGCTCCTTGGGTTTTGCCAGGGAGATCCGCGGGTTATGCCGGGATTTTGGAAGGAAAAAGCTCCTGGGTACCATGATTTGCTTTTCTTTTGGGGTTTTTTAATTTTATTTTCTTCTTCCTTCGAACTTCTCTAACTTTATTCTCTCTTTTTAATAAATTTTTTTATTTTTTTATTTTTTTTATTATTTTTTTTAGCACAACGCATGAAAGAATTAGAGGAGAAACTTCCCTTTTGGTTGATCCTCTGCTACAAGGCTGTTCCAGCGCTTGCGCATTCTTTTTCTCTTCTAGGTTGCGTCCGTCTCCTGTATGGTCGCCTGAATTACACCTGTTTTAACTTTCAACAAAGAACAATTCGTTAGTTTGAAACGGAGGTTGGTTTTGTGGCCTT
>MU750944.1:7811-28014 GCA_026770625.1 Nicotiana glauca | reverse complement strand
AGCCTCGTCACTACTTCGTCGGGGTTAGGCCAGACACTTACCAGCACATGGGGTCGGTTGTGCTGATGCTATACTCCGTGCATCTTTTTGCACAGATCACGGAACCGGGGCAACTTTTGGACAGCAGTAGTTGATTGGGAGCTGACTTCAGTACAGGGACATTTGAGGTAGCCTTGCTGACGTCCGCAGGCCCGGAGTCCCTTTTCTATTTTATTCACTTTGTTATCATCTTGTACCGAAGCAGACAGTTTTATGTTCGTTCAAACCTTGTACTTAGTATTCTCTAGACGTTCGTGAGTATTGTGACACCAATCTTGGGTAGATGATTTTTGTTAAACTTCCGTATTTCTTTCAGTTAATTATATTTGAGACTTCCGGTTTATCATATTATGCTTCATTTTTATTGAATGGTCGATATTTGCTAAAAGAAGTAAATTAAGTTGGCTTGCCTAGCTCCTATTAGTAGGTGCCGTCACGACTCTCGAGGGTGGGAAATCTGGGTCGTGACAATTACCTAGTCGCCTTTTGCCAACATTAGGGCTCCAATCCCTGAGTTGAGCTTTTTAGACATAGGGTCTCCATTCCCTAGTCGCTTTTTTACCAACATTAGGGCTTCAATCCCTGAGTTGAGATTTTTAGACATAGGGCCTCCATTCCCTAGTTGCCTTTTGCCAACATTAGGACTCCAATCCTTGAGTTGTGCCTTTTTAGACATAGGGCCTCCATTCCCTAGTCGCCTTTCGACAACATTAGGGCTCCAATCCCTGAGTTGAGCCTTTTAGACATAGGGCCTCCATTCCCTGGTCGCCCTTTTGCCAATATTAGGGCTTCAGTCCCTGAATTGAGCCGTTTAGACATAGGGCCTCCATTCCCTAGTCGCCTTTTGCCAACATTAGGGATCCAATCCCTGAGTTGAGCCTTCTAGACATAGGGCCTCCATTCCCTAGTCTCCTTTTGCCAGCATTAGGGCTTCAATCCCTGAGATGTGCCTTTTTAGGCATAGGGCCTCCATTCCATAGTCGCCTTTCGCCAACATTAGGGCTCCAATCCCTGAGTTGAGCCTTTTTAGACATATGGCCTCCATTCCCTAGTCGCCTTTTACCAACATTAGAGCTTCAATCCCTAATTTGTGCCTTTTTAGACATAGGGCCTCCATTCCCTAGTTGCTTTTTGCCAACATTAGGGCTTCAATCCCTGAGTTGATCCTTTTTAGACATAGGGCCTCCATTCCCTAGTCGCCTTTTTCCAACATTAGGCCTCCAATTCCTGAGTTGTGCCTTTTTTAGACATAGGGCCTCCAATCCCTAGTCGCCTTTTGCCAACATTAGGGCTCCAATCCTTGAGTTGTGCCTTTTTAGACATAGGGCCTCCATTCCCTAGTCGCCTTTTGCCAACATTAGGGCTCCAATCCCTGAGTTGACATTTTTAGATAAAGGGCACCATCCTCTGATCTTTACCTTCTAGATAGATGCAATCCTTATTTTATTTGCTTAAAAAAAAGAGTTTAGATTTTGTTGCAAATAACTCACGAAATTTTCCTAGTGAAAACTGGGGCAGAAATTTTGTTCGTTTGTTTGTTTTGGTGTCTGAACAGGTTTTACCTCAAGGCACAGGATTTGAGATGACCAAAAGAATGAGTCTCAATCTAGAATAAATGAAAAGAATAAAAGAACAAAAAAGAAGTAAATTCAAAATGCTGAAACAGATAAAGATGCGGACTGCTCAAAATTTGATTGAAGTCACAAGCTTCGCATGTCCCGCTTTGATCCAAATGCTGAAGAAAGAACCAGCACCTACGACTTGCGAGCATCAAGATTCAGATCGAGGTCCACAGCAAAATCAGCTAAGACTCAAGATCAAGCTTCAAGATATTTATAAATAGGAATCTTGTAACTCGTAGTTGATAGGTTTAGCTAGCTTAGCTTTTGATTTTCCTTTTTGGTGGGAGGTAAGCAAGCAGTAGCAGCAGCAACAACAGTGAAATCACAACTTTCTCGTTAGTCCCAGCTACCAAAACTTCCAGAACTATACTGACGTGATGATTCCTTTATAGCCAAGGATATGTAGGCAACCTTTGAAGCAAGGTTCGGTCGGATTCTTTTCAAAAAATACTTCTCATGGAGTTGCAAACGGGCAAAAATTGCTCATTTATCTTTGCCCGAAAGCCGTTCGTGTCTAGAAATAATAGGGGCAGCTGTGAGCACGTGATTTTTGCCATATATGAAATACTTATACAAAATCTAAGAAAATAGATTTTTTGTTAATTATTTGCCATTTTTAGGGATTTTGTACACTTTTTAAATTTTTTTTTAACAGTTTACGTTTTTCTTGCTTGCTTAATTTCTATTTAGATTATGAAAATACCAAAAATAATCATGCCTTGCATTTAGAGTATATTTTTATATTTTTAGGATTAATTAATTAATTATTTTCTCTATAAAATAAAAATCACAAAAATGGCCAATTTCTACATTTTTATCCTTTTTATTTGATTTTTCTCTTTTAACATAGGATTAAGTAGCTTTTATAATCTTTTAATTAATTAGTTAGTATATTTCTCACATTTTAAATAATTTAGGATTTTTAACTATTAGTTTTTTTTATTTGTTTATTTAAAAAAAAGAAGAAAAAAAGAACGAAAAAGAAAAGAAGTTGAAATTAAAAGAGGAGAGTATTTGATTTTTTGGAATTGGACTTACAAATCAGCCCAAGTCCACCCAAAAGCCAAGCCCAAAAATTGTTTCACCCGGTCCAGTCCCTCACCATCCAAACGACCCCATTTTGGGCATGAAAGATCTCGTCCGTTGATTTATCTTGATCCAACGGCTTTGAGCTAGCGGTGTCTTTAGTATATTACTGTCCGAACAAACCCCATACCCCCTCTCATCGTCTCTCATACGCCCTCAGAGAAGCCCTCACCGTCTTCGCCACGAACCGCCTACTGGAAATCGCCTTCGCCGGTGGCATTGCTCCAATTGACCCTATCTTCACTCCCCAGATTCCCCTCCTTCTCCTCCTTTAAAATCCCAAACCCCTTCCCTCGAATCCCCGCCGAACCTCTCGAATCTTGAATCAAAGAGAGATGGACAAAACCCTAACTCATCCAATCGACCCCAAATTAACACCCTATAACCCTTGCCCCCATCTGAACCCCAAACCACCCTTGCCCCCCCTCGAATTAACCTCAATCTTCTCGAATTTTAAATCTCAAGCTCCAAAAAAAAACCTAATTTTCTTCTTCGTTTTGGGGATTGTAATTGGTTAAGTGGACTTGAAGCCTCCATTATTCGATTGTTCTTGTTAAGATTAGTCGAATAATGGCAGTCAAAGTCCATCTTACACTTCGGGGAGTTTTGGACTGATTCGTGGTTCAACCCAATTTTTGAAGTAGAATTCCGGTAAATCCTTCTCTTCTTCTTTGATTCTTAGGTTTTTGATTTTTGTTCTTTTCTGCATGTTTGTTTGCTCCTGTTAAGCTATATGATTTTAAGGTCTTTTTCTTTTCTTAAGTTATTTTGCTCAGTAGATTATTCATAAGACTGATTGTGCGTCAAATTGTTGAATCAGTAATTTTTGTTGTCTTAGAATCATGGTGTTGATTTGTTTGAAATTATTTTCTAATTTGTTAAATTAGTTTGTAGGATAATTAGCAGCCACATTGTTCATTTAGCTTTATTGATTCACTAAATATGGTACGAATTAGTTCAGCATGCTGATTAAGTAGGGCTGAATTTAGAACTATAAAATGTCTTTCTTCTCTTTTCTTCCTCGCCCGTTCTGTTTAATCTGATGAAGATGGATCAAATCAGGTTTAATGTCCTTTAGGACTTTAATTTCTTATAATTAGTCCATGATTATTCTTCTTTCCTTTTACTGGAAATTAAAATAGTTTTTCATCATTGAGTATTGGTTGAATATGAGTTTCCAATTAATGAATTGTGATACCTTTTGATTCAATTGGCCCTCTTTTCCTATTAGAAAGATGTTAGTCTGACATTTAATTCTTCAAGACTTTTATGGTTTAATTGATCAAGTAGGAACTTTAGAGACCCTTTTCAATTAAAAACCTAGGTAAACCTGAAATAAGTGGCAACCTAAGGGGTAAAAGGGGGGTTTTACTTAGGCTAAAGATCAGACATTTTAGGATAAATGTACAGCTGTCCCAGCTGTTGAAAAATATGCTGAAAATGGGACAGCTGTACCAAGGGTTGTTAAAAAAGGTTGTACTATTATTCCTTAAAGATAAGGAATATGCTAAAAGATGCGCTCCCTTTAGATATCCTATATATACCCTCTAATTCCTTCGAAAAAGGGGGCTGGGCATATTTTATCAGCAAAGTTTTCTCTGAAAAGTTCTTTGGTCTCCTCTGAAAACTTCAGACTAAAAAATAGGTTTAAATATCTCAGAAAATCTCTTACTTCTTTACAAGTTCAAAACATGGTTTGAAAGAGGAAATTTCCTTAGTTCTTTAGCTGAATTCCGGGTTTCTTCTAGCTTTGATTCTGGTTTTGAAGTCTGATTCTGAGAGCTGTAGAGGTTGTATGGTCTGCTGCTGTTGCTTCTTGCTTTGAAGTAGTTTTTTCCAGTCTCATTTGGTACTCTAACTTCAAGGTACACATGGCTATTCCTTGAAATAACTCCTATGTATGTGAAATTCTCTGAATAAATGGTTCTTTGTTTCTGTTGGATTTCTCTTCATAAGTTGTTAGTCTTTATGCAATGTTAACATTAGTCATCCCTTTATCAAATGTGTATTTCTAGTTTTTCTTTGCATTAGTCTAATAAAGTGTCTAGATCCCTACTCTTAAATTTTGGTTAGCTTATTGAGTTTGACCCTTCCGTGGTCAAATCCATAGCTTAAACCAACCTTCCCCTCCCTTTAAGTACATTCCGTACCGCCTTACGGCAGTATGCTATAACTATGAGGTTTAAAACCTCAGTTGATACATGAGTTTAATCTTTTGACATGGTTAAACCCATGAATCAGGCTGTCTCACATGTTCGAGTGTTTTCTTTAGAATATTCTGGTTCAAGGATGGTTCTGTAGTTAGTTTTCTCTCCCCCTCTTTTCTTGTTATAAGTAATGTTGATGTTATTTAGAATGTATTTGCAAAACTTTGAGCCAATGCTTATGGATTTGGGTCACCAGTTGACCAAATCAGTAAGTCCAAAGATTTTTTAAAACCTAAAGCTCTACTGTTCCAGCGTACTGAAATCCAGTGCTATTCACGCCAGAAGCATAACTTTAATGGATAAACAATATCCAAGAAGAGGCAGTGTTCATTATCCATATATGGAGATTGTAGTAGTGTAGTGATTAGATTAGTATTTTGTGTATTTAATAGGATTATCATGTAATAATTTTAATTTTTCGGAAAAAGTTATATTCTGAGGTGAAAAGTTGTAATAAGGGAAACCTTAATTTCGTTTTAAACAAATTGGTAGAATTGCCATAATGCCTTCATGCGTGTAATGGCACAATGGGATGATTCGTAAGTCCAACCTGTAAGAGTGCCATTTTTTAGTAAGGTTAAATTCGAAGCCTAAGTAAACTTGACGAGGCTGCACATAGGCTATTAGGCCTGGGTCGTGGACCCAAGTCCAGACTCTCCATCTTCTTTGTAAATTGTGATTTTAAAGTATGCTTCCTTTATCTTGCATTTCATGAGTTTAGATTTAAAATTCTGATTGTGTATGATTTTAGGATATTCATTTATTTAGAAAAAAATTGAGATTTTGTTGTTGTAAATATGTAATTGCGAGGAAGGTAGGCCCAACCGGTACCAATGTGCAACTGGGCCCACTTAGAGTTTAAGCTCAACGTGAGCTGTTTGTTCTTGGGCCAGCAATTATATTTTTGTTACTTATAACTCATGGGCCGTCTCTGAGTCCAATCTTTGGCTCTCAAAGTCGAGACAGTAACAGGCTATCGCTGGCCTGTTGCTCTTCTATCCCAAAACATTTTAAGGCTTTCTCATTATTATCCAGCCCTTTTGTTAAGCTTAAATTAGTCTCTAATGAGAATCTTCTAGGTGACTTTAATAACATTCTTCTAAAAAAGGACATTTGAGGTGCGCCATGCTTTAAGATTAATATACTTGGCCCTCACAAATTTAGATAAATAAATTGGGGTATGCCATATACTAGGTTAATCTTTTAATTTATGGCCTTCACACAATTGAATTAATAATCGTAGTTTGTTTTAAGCCCGATTTAGATTAGTATTACAATTATGTATACGTCCGCGTAACATAATTACAAATTAAATTATTAAAAGACTCGAGGGATGCGTTCGCGCAACTTCAAACGATTTTTATCAATAAAAAAAAAGCAAAGCGTTATTGATTGTGGACACGTTCACGTGACATGATTTTTGACTCGCCAAAGGAAAAGAGTATACATACGCATAACTCGATTCTTTAATTGCGAATAATTCGAGTAATTTAAAAGCATTAGAAGGTAAATGCACATAGGTCCTAAAAATGAGTAGTTAAACAATTAAGCCAAGTATAAATTGCTAAGTGACCGTGCTAGAACCACGGAACTCGGGAATGCCTAACACTTTCTCCCGGGTTAACAGAATTCCTTATTTAGAATTTCTGGTTCACAGACTTCAAAAGGAAAGTCGAAATTTCCTCGATTTGGGATTTAAAATAAACCTGTGACTTGGGACACCAATTAAAATATTCCAAGTGGCGACTCTAGTTAAATAAAAATAATCTCATTTCGAATAATGTCACTTAAATTGGAAAAACTCCCTTATATGCCTCTCTCGCGGGGTGTGTGTAAAAAAAGGAGGTGTGACAGCTCTAGCGACTCTGCTGGGGACAAGAACCCAGAATCTTCGATTCAGGGTTCAAGAATTAGAGCTTGTTAATGTGATTTTTATTTGTCTTTATTGTTGACATTACTATATTTTGTGCACATAATGTGCTAGTTGTCATTTACCGCTTTGATATTACTTGAACTATGTTTAAATATCTTCTTACGCCACCCCTCTGAGTCTTTTGAAAATGGTGTACACGTTCGCGTGACCCACTTTTTCTATAGAAATTATACCAAATAAGACGGGGCTGGGCAAGTAACAAGGCTGGATAGACTTTCGTGCTCCCGGTACGTTGCCCCCTCTTCGACCCTAGTTGTCCGCTCGGGTAACCCAAGTCTAGACCACAAACCCCAGGTTTTAAACTTAGAATAACGCAACCTCATGCCGGATCCCTAGTAGGAACGATTATTTTCATCACGTGCATTCGACATTGGGGACTCAACACAGGAGTTGGGTCCGTCTAGGGCAGGCATAACCCAAATAAAGACCATCCTGATGCATCCTACGTGCTATGTGAATATTTAACTGTTTCGGCTTTCATGTTGACCGGCTATGAAGAGGAAATAAAGAGAAAAATCAAGAGCGAGGTAGGAGAGAGAACTTACCCGGTTTCATAAAATTCTGGTATTCGAAAATATCCCGAAACTCTGCCGAATTTTTGAAAAAAAAAAGAGAAAAAGGAAAATGTATTTAAAAAAAGAGAGAGTCAAATATTATATATTTTGTATCAAATCTAACCGAACTACGCGGATCTGATTCTCACCGGATGTGAGATACGTAGGCAAACCTTATTGGTTCTGACCCCAATTTTCAAAAAATTTCAAAAAATATTTTCTTTTAGTTCTTTCTTTCGAAATCTTTCCTTAAAAAATTCAAAAAAAAAAGAAGTTTTTAAACTCAAAAATAGTTTCCTTCTTTCTGAAGTCTTTCATATATAAAAAGAAATAAAAGAAAAATAAAAAAGAATAAGAATCCGAAATAGGGATTTCTTTTGTTTTGGAGTGTTTTTCAGAAAAAAAAAAACCAAAATTTTTTTTTTGAAAAATTAAAGTCCTTAAATAAATAAAAATCTCATAAATTTAAAATATTTTTTTTTTAAGTCTCTCTTTAGAAAATTAAGAGGTAACATCTAAAATTTAAAAATATTTTCTTTCTTCTTTAGAAAAAGAGAAAACAAATAAAAATAAAAAAAAAATCTTCCATATAGTTCCTATCTAAAGAAAAGGAAATTTTAGAAGTCTTTCTTTCAAAAAATAAAAGAAAAATCAAAATCCAAAAAAAAAAGAAAAAATTCCCTTTCTTCTTTAAAAGCAATTTTTTTAGAAAATTCCAAGAGAAAAAAAAAATCAAAAATCAAAAATATTTTTCTTTGCCTTAAAGCTTTCATGATCTGAGTTTTATAAAAAGGAATAAAAAAGAGTTAGCTTATTTACTCTATTCCCAATCTTCCCGAACTACGCAAGATCTGATTCATGCGGGGTCGTGATACGTAGGCAATCCCCATCGGATTCGATCATAGATAAAATAAATTTAGTGAGAAAAATAAACTTGAAAAAAAAGAGAAATTGAGTGAAAAAGTTAAAAAAAAGAGAAAAAAAGAGCGACAACAAATAAAAGAGTGACAAATAAAAAGAGAAAAAGAGAGTGCCAAAAAATAAAAGAGCGGCAAAAACAAAACAAAAATCAAGAGTGATTAGAAAGAAACAAAGATGAAGAAAAGAGGTCCATACTGAAAGAGTCAGTTTAGGCCGGGATGAAACATGCAACCGTTCAAACACATGGTAGAAGCATTTAACTGTTAGGTGCATTGCATCCCAACGTGCGATTTCCTATATGTTAAATATTTCAATACTAACAAGATTATTGGGTGTGCAAAATAGCCAGGTTTTGGTGGTTGGTTTTTGTAGTCTGGTCTCCCCTCCTTCACAAAATCCAAAGGCACAGATGGCCTCCGCAAGCAATCTACCAATCATAGGTCCTGAGGATAGCCTAGCATCGGCTATTCAACAGCTAGAATCAGTAGGTGCTGAAGAGAATAAGATGTTGCGTCTCCACATATGGGAAATGTGGGATGCCTGGTCTAATGATAGGGTACCTCCAAGTGCAATCCCCGGGTTCCCTGAATTGATCCCCAGGTCATGTGAGGTTACCAATGCCCCTATGCCCAACCTGCTCATCCCATGCGGGCACCCTCCAATGCCCTCCAATGATCCTGGCATGCCTTCTGTGGTTCGCCCCCAGGCACCGGTTCTAAGGGTACCGCCTCCAATGTTCACCTTTCAGGGTCCACAACTTCAATCAGAAATAACATATGTGACCCCGTACTCTTTCACTCAACCTCCGCGATATGATCTCTCGGTGGAGCAGGAAAAGGTTGTTAAAAAATTCGAGCAAGAGGAAATTGCTCGGAAGATGAAGAGCCTAGAAAAAAGCCTGAAAAACATGCAAGGTCTGAGTGGCCAAAAGTGTAACGACCCGACCGGTCGTTTTGAGACCTAGCGCGCCATTCAGCAGTCTGAGGCCATGAGCAGCTTCATTTCAGGTATTGTGACTTTTACGCGTGGTTGGATTTGAATTTTGGGAAGTTCAGGGTTGATTTGGGAAGAGAATTCTCATTTCGAAAGCTTAAAGTTGAAAGAAATGAACTAGGATTGAAATTTTGAGTAAACGACCTCGGAATCGGGATCTGAAGGTTTCAGTAGGTTCGTATGATGATTTCAGACTTGGGCGTGTGCCCGGTTCGGGTTTTGGATAATCCGGGAGCGTTTTGACGCCTATTGTGGAAGTTAGCATTTTAGAAGGAATTTCATAAGTTTGGCTCGAAGTGCATTTCAGTATTATCAATGCCCGTTTGGGTTTCTGAGACTGGGAATAACTCTGTATGGTGATTCTGGAGTTGGGAGCACGATCGGAAGTGAATTCGGAAGTCTGTAGGTCATTTTGAAGCCATTTGGCTAAAGATAGAAATTTGAAGGTTTTTGAGAAGTTTGACCGGAAGTGGACTTTTTGATATCGGGGTCGGAATCTGATTCCGAAAGTTGGAGTAGGTCCATAATGTCAAATATGACTTGTGTGCAAAATTTAAGGTCAATCGGATATGATTTGATATGTTTAAACAACGGAAGTAGAAGTAGGAAAGTTCAAAGTTCATAAAGCTTGAATCGGGGTGTAATTCATGGTTTTAGCATTGTTTGATATGATTTGAGGCCTCGAGCAAGTCCGTAGTGGATTTTGAGATCGGTTGGTAGTTTTGGTTGGGGTCCCGGAGGCCTCGGGTGGATTCCGGGTGGCTAACAGATCGAAAATGGAATTTGGGAAGGCTTGAGGTTGCTGCTTTTATCATAACTGCATCTGCGGTTCTTGGATCGCAGAAGCTGTCACACCTCCTTTTTTACACACCTACCCCGAAGGATAATGTATAAGGGAGTTTTTCCATTTAAAGTGACATTATTCGAAATAAGATTATTTATTTATTTTGAGTCGCCACTTGGGATAGATTTGGCATTTGGTGTCCCAAGTTACCGGTTTATCTTGAATCCCAAATCGAGGAAAATTTCGACTTCCGGAATGGAGTCTGCGAACCAGAAATTCTGAATAAGGAATTCTGTTAACCCGGGAGAAGGTGTTAGGCACCCTCGAATTCCGTGGTTCTAGCACGGTCGCTTAAGCTATTACAATTGGACTATTATCTGATTTTAATACATGTTTTAACTTATGGTACAATTTTAATTTTATAACCGCTTTTATTCATTTTTAAAGAAGATTTAACATCGTCTAAAATATGTCTTTGGACCGCGTCACATGAAATGCACCCGCAATCCGAAACACATTTTATTCAACGTTATTGAGATTTGGATTTGGGTCACATGAAATGCACACCCGAGTTTAGGAAGGTAATATTATTAAATAACGCGCCTAAAACAACTAACGCGTTGTTAACTTTGTGGGACGCCATGAAAATTCGCTAAATGGCACGTCCCGAGTTCTAAGTATTTAAAAGAGATAATTAAATGAGGGCCACGCATTTGAGATTTTATTTGGCGCGGCGCACCTCAATTATTCCACAAGCTTTTATTATTCGGAGATTTTATAATCGGATTACGTGAAATGCACCCTGAATTTAGTAATTAAAAAATCACAACTATCTGATGTAATCTTGTTCCTTATGAATCCAGGAGTCAGAAAGGACTATTGGCATGTACCAATTGTCTCACAACAAGAATCAGACGAAGAAAGAATGTGATTGTGCATTAGATGTGCTAAATCACCTTTGCCAAAACATGAGTCTAACATGCATATACTAACAGCGAATATTTTATGTAAATTGTTGCGTTAATGAACATTAGATTAATCTTCCTTAAATCAAGTGTTGAAAGCTCATTTCCTAATTACTTAATTTCTAGTTCAAGGTACCACAAACAAGAATAAAATTCACACACATTTATCACACAAACATCAGATAAGAACAATATAAAGCCAATAAATAATTAGATGGGATAGAGATGGAACTCAAGGCAGATTAACTTTCCTGTCAGTTTAAACCAACGAATCGACCCTCCAAACGAAGTTGTACACACGACTTCAACAGAAAATCGGCAACAAGGACTTGGACTGAAAACCTCGACGACGACCTCAACGGTTTGATGACTGGAAAACTCTCACATTCGATCATTGTTTCTGCTGTATTTCTGGCCAGTCATGGTAGCGGCAGATGTGAAAGGGTGGAACGGTAGCAGTGTATGTTTGCCGGTTTCAATGGTGGTCGCCGGTGACATCGTGCGTCTGGTTTCGGATGAACAGCGGCTGGTTTGAGTTGTTTGGTCACTAGTTTGTGTGAGCTCCTAGTTGAAGAAGATAGTGAGTCGATTAAGGAGGGTGTGTGTTCAATGGGTGTAATGGTTGCCTTTCATGGCTGTTTAATGGCTGAAAGTTTATGTAGCTTTGGAGCTTTGCTTGGCTGGATGTCTATGGTGGTTTAGGGTGGGTTTCATGACTGCGGAATCGTGGTGAAGCTTGGCGACTTACTTCTAGGGCGAGGGTGTTTGGAGACGACGGTTGTGTTCGTTGAGCTGGTGAAGGGCTTTGTGACGTTGTTGTTGGAATTGGAGTTGATGGATGCCTACAAGTTGATGAAGAAGACGGCGGAATGGAGAAGAAGAGGAGCTCTTGGTTGTTTGTTTGCGGCTGATTGTGTGTAATCGAGTGTGTCCGTCTAATTCGGTTGATTCGTGATGTTATTTTAGGGGTGTATACGGTGTTTTCTAATGTGGATGGGGCCTTGTGTGGAGGAGTATTTTTGGGGGAAGGTCTTATGTGGGGAATATTTTTGGGGGAAGGTCTTATGTGGGGAATATTTTTTGGGGAAATATTTTTGGGGGGAAAGTCTCATGTGGGAGAAGGTTCTTCCAATTCTTCTTTTTTTATTCCCAATTTTCTTTTTATCTATTTTTTTTATATTAAAAGTCCTAGAATTAAAAATCCTAAAAATATAAAATTATACTAATTATAAAATTATAAAAACTACTTAATCCTAAATTAAAAGAGAAAAATCAATAAAAAGAAAAGGTATAAAAATGAAGCAGTTTTTGTGATTTTTAATTTTTATAAAACAAGTAACTATCGATTAATCCTAAAAATGTAAAAGTAAGGCCTAAATGTCATGCGTGGTATTTTTGGTATTGTTATGACTTAAACGTGCACAAGACAAAAATTCTACAAAATCCTATAAAATGGTAAATAATTAGAAAAAATCTATTTTTCTTAAAATTTGTAGGAGTATCTCGTATAGGGAAAAAAATCATGTGCTTAAAGAAGCGGGACCGCAGATGCGGTCGAAATCTCGCAGAAGCGGAAGGGGGCCAGTCCCAAGGAAACCGCAGAAGCAACCCAGGGACCGCAGAAGTGATTCCGCTTAAGCGGCCCCCAGACCGCAGAAGCGGTCAGCTCCCTCTTTCCCAAAGCCGCAGAAGCAGCCAAGAATCGCAGAAGCGACATCCGCAGAAGCGGAAAGTGCACCGCAAAAGCGGAATACCTGGAGGCAGCAAGGTTGTTTTAAATCGTGATTTGGGCTCATTTCTCTCGTTTTCTTCATGGCTTGGGGCGATTTTGGGGAGTTTCAAGAGAGATTTTTCGTCATTAATAATAAGGTAAGTTATCCCCACCTATTTTAAATTAAATACATCAATTTTGTAAGGATTTGGGCATGAAAATTTGTATAAAATTTGAGGGTTTGGTAGAAAACCTAGAAAATTATATTCTTGGTATTTAGCCATAATTTTGGGTATGGAATTTAGAGAAAATTATATATTTGAGTTCCTAAGGTCATGGGTAATCTCTATCTTCGAGAAATTTCAGAATCCGGACACGTGGGCTCGAGGGCATTTTGGTCATTTCACTAATTGGAGTTGGGAATTTGTATAATTTGAATTGTTAACAAGTATTTGAGCATATTCTCATTAGTTTGTCATTAATTGGCTAGTTTTGGTGCATTGTGCGTCGGTTCAAGCCTTCGGAAGAATGTAGATTGCCGGTTATTAATCTTCGGAGCGAGATGAGTCTCCTTTCTAACCTTGTAAGAGGGAATTGTCCCCATAGGTGAAATAATTGATTATGTGCTCCTATATGTGGGGGCTACGTATGCATGAGGTGATGAGTCCGTGCGTAGCTACTATTATGCTATTGTCTGGGTAGTTAGGACCCATGAGCATGTTATACTTGGATTATTTATGAACCCATTAATAGCTTGAATTGTTTAAATCACCTTTGATTAGTAAATAAATTTAAAAAGAGATTAAACATCATTTTTCCTGAATTGTTAAAAAGAGAAACTGTCTTATTTGGATAAATAGCCTCGATAGATTCTTAATTGGCTACTTGAGCATGTATTTTATGTGTACCTGCGTCGCATGTGTGATTCGCAAGCAGGATATATATTTATTTATGGAACGGTCCAAATGCCTCGGAAGATTAAATAGATGCATCTATTGGTTCGGGCCGTTCGACCCTCGGCAGTGCACAGTTTACATTTCTATTGGATAGGGCCGTCGCCTTGGTGTGATTTGCGCATGTTATTTGTCTCTTGAGAATTTTAAATGTGGATTTGGCCCTTCGTGACTTAATATAAATTGATAAGATAATAAAGAATAAACCTTGGAAGCCCTTGCTTAATTGTTGAAGGTGTTTACTTGTTTTCTGGCTTCGCGAATATGAACTACTATATAAACCTATGATTTTTCCTTGCATTTCTAGAATATTGTTAGTTGACCTCTAGTGAGTGTTAAAGTTAGCCATCCCGTCTCTACTTCGAGATTAGGCAGGATACTCATTGAGTACACGTTGATTACGTACTCATACTACACTTCTGTGCATTTTTGTTGCACAGGTATATATACCTCTAGCAGCCTACTGGGCGTAGCAGCGCGGATGATTCTGGGATTAGGTGAGCTGCATTGTTCGAGACGACCCGCAACTAATGTAGTTCCTTTCAGTATTTTTATTATTTATTATCTGTCCACTATATTTCGGACAGATATTGTATTTTATTTTCCTTATCGATAGTTGCTCATGCACTTGTGAAACAGGGTTTCTGGGATAGTTTTCGAAGGATTTGTACTAATTGTTATTATTTAAATTTGAATTCAAGTAGCGATCTTTTATTCATGAAAAATGGAAGGAAAAACCTTAGATTCTCAAAAGTATTAAAAGAGTATTTAATTGATAATTTAGTTGGCTTGCCTGACAGAGGTGTCCGGCGCCACCACGACCCTTAGTGGATTTTGGGTCATGACAAAAAGAGTGTCTCATACTCCGACCTCTGTATGTTTCCCCATGTCCACTTGCCAGTTGGCTTCAAGATGCCAAAATTTGAAAAGTATGACGGGCATGGAGACCCGGTCGCTCATTTGAAACGATATTGTAACCAGTTGAGGGGTGTTGGTGAAAAAGAGGAGCTACTTATGGCCTATTTTGGGGAAAGCCTCACTGGAATCGCTTCTGAGTGGTATACGGATCAAGAAATTGCTCATTGGCGCATGTGGGATGATATGGCCCAAGATTTTGTCCGCCATTTCCAGTATAATGTGGACATCACTCCCGACAGGAACACTTTGTCCAATTTGAAAAGGAAAACCGTGGAAAGCTTCCTCGAATACGCTGCCAAATGGCGTGAGCAAGCTGCCAGGGTAAAGCCTCCAATGGACGAAATTGAAATGGTCACAGTCTTTCTGCAGGCCTAAGAGGCCGACTACTTCCAGAACATGATGTCTGTTGTGGGTAAGCCATTTGCTGAGGCTATCAAAATCGGGGAAATGGTTGAGAACGATTTAAAAACATGTCGAATCTTGAGTCATACTGCTTTTAAGGCCATATCAGAGTCTGCTCAGAATGGTTCGAAGAGTTTGACAAATAGAAATGGGAATAAAAAGGGAGTCATGATGGTTTCAAGCTCGAGGGGCGCCCGCAGGTCATTCAACTAATCATATGTGCCTCCTATCATCCCACCACACTACTATCCCCTTCAAGATGCTGCTTATGCCGTGGCACCGCCTCCCCATGCGGTGATGAATGCGCAACCTTACCCGCAACCACGACATTATACACAAAATCGAGCTCCACTTCCCATAAATGCCCATCCTTACCAAGCTCCATATAATCCTCAACCAAATGATCCCCAATACAATCCTCGCCCAAGAGAGCCTTTCAAAAAGAATCTGTTCACCCCTATTAGTGAATCATATTCAAGCTTGTTCCAAAAGTTAATCAGGCTGAATTTATTGCAGCAGTGGCCCCGAATCGGCCGAACCCCGAGTCCCCCTCGCACCGAGCTGATGCTATATGTGAATAGCACTCTAGAGCAGTGGGACACAATACAGAGTACTATTGGACCCTCAAAAGGGCAGTTGAGGATTTGATTGAAGCTGAAAGAATTGTTTTTCGGGATGCAGATGCTTCTTATTTGATGAGCAATCTGTTGCCTGCCCACAATATCGAGCCAATGGTCGGAATGATTTGTGAAGCTGAGGAATGTGATCCGGTACTGAAGGCCATTGCCTCCATGATCGAAACTGAAAAAAAAGCCAAAAAACGGTCGCCAAGCCTGAAAATTCCCCATCAGACGGGAGTCTCGGTAGCCAATTTTGTTGTCCTTTCTGCGTTCGGATTATCTCAGGGTGTGATTTGGATGTTTTAATTTATTGTCTTACTTTCCAATGTAAACCCTTCTATCTTCAAAAAAAATCAATCAAAAAATAAAAAAAATAAAAAAAATCAAATGAAATTAATATTTCATTGTCCAAGAATGTCTCTTTTCTTAATGTTGTCATTTTTCTTATTCTCTTTTCAGTTCTGTTAAATGCAGATTTCAATAACATGACATGTTTGCGGACTTCATGCCCGGATCCTGAAAGCTATCAGACCTCGAAATAATGAATCAAGGATTAGATCCCAATGAGGATAAAGTTTAAGGAAATAAACAAAGAGTTGGAACAACTGAAGGAAAATTGATTATAGAATTGTAAAGGTCCATGCATTACAACAAGAGTACTACAAAAGGAGTGCGTTGAACTTGGGACACATCGAAGGAAATGTCCTAAAATAACTGTCAATCCAAATGCAGCAAAAATGTACTATGTTGGATCCTCCGTATAGTTCTAATATTCTGTGGTTGATATGACAAAGGCTTTCATTCTCGCTACCCAAACACTATCAACCCCTTGCAAACCCTTTGAGTCGGTTCCCTTTCTTTGATTACCCTCTTTGGAACCTAAAAGTGTTATTGAAAAATGAAATAAAAAAAAGAAGAAAAAGAAAAGAAAGACACAAAAAAGGAAAGGAAGAAAAGACAATGAAAATGAAAAATAAATGGAAAAAAGTAGAGGAAAAAGAAAGAAAAAAGAAAAGAAAACAAAATAGAAAAACAAAAGAAAAAATCAAAAAACAAAGTTTCCCTGAACTACGTTCGACTTGATTCCGAAAGGATATGTAGGAAGCCTCTCTCTGGGGTTCAGTCAAACCAAAATAAAAATCAAAAGTCCCCCAAAAAGTGAAACTGGGGCAGATGTTATAATGGTTCGACGATGATCTCGCCCAAAAAGGTTCCAAAGTTGTAACTTAATCTAAATCCTTTTTACCCAAAAACCGTGTTCAAGTCCTTCTGATCAATCGCCAAAGAGGTTCGAAATGGGAAGATAGAGCTACTTGGATATGATACAACAAAATGAGAGAAATAAAATAAGAGAGTCTTATTGGTGAAAACCCACACGGGCACCATAAGGCGATGGTGAGCAAAGAAATCAAAATGAGAGAGTCTTGTTAGTGAAAACTCGCAAAGAGCACTATAAGGCGATGGTAAGTAGAGAAATGAGAGAGGTCAGGTCATGAAAACGAACAAAGGGCACCCCTGATTGAAAAGAGGATCCTCACAGCCATCGGCGCCGACAAAGTCCTGGCAAGGTTTCTCGAATTTTGAAGCAAAAGTTGTGATGAATTTCTGAGAGTCGGACGGTTTACAAAGATCAGGCATCCAGTCCAAAAGGCATGTCATGTTCATTGAAGTTCTCATGTACTCCAGATAAGTCCTTCTTTCCTTTCCCCGAAAGGGACACTTCTTGTTTTAAACTCATTCTCCATTCCATTGTTTGTTTTCTTTGAATCCTTTTCGGTCTAACACTGTTCTGAAACTAAGACAATGAAAGGATGGCAAGACTGATTTACAGGGATTTTGTTTGACACAAGCTAATGTACAAAAAGGCACCCATCCTCAGTAAGTGTATCAAGATGATCCCAACTAGCTATAGCAGCCGATGCTTCGAGATCAAAACTCTTGGAAGGAGAAAATCAAATTGAAGCGCCTATAAAGGCAATTGAAGTTCAAAAGGTTGAGTCCCACGTGGCTAACCACCTCGGCAAAAGTTGAAGAAGCCAAGGTACCCCCAAATGCTCTTAAATTGAAGTTGGAAGAAAGAAGCTAGAAAAGAAAGGCCTACAAAGGAGAAATAAAGTTGGAAGAGATTAAGTCCCACGCTACTAGCCATTATAGCAAAGTTTGAGGAGCCAAATGTTCCCCAATGTTGCGAAGAAAAAAGAAAAAAAAAAGAAAAAAGGATAAGGAAGTCAGAAGGAAAAGCCTACGAAGGCAAATAAAGTCGAAAATGTTGAGTTCCACCGACCAACCATCATGGCAAAATCTGGAAAAAATCGGAGGTTCTCAAGGCTTGAAATGAAATCAGTCCCCAGGAAACGAGCAATTGCAATTGATATCTTTATCAAAGAAGCTGGGCCGAGATCAATCGAATGAGACAATCAAGGCCACAGAACCAACCACCGTTTCAAACTAACAATTGTTCTTTGTTTGAAAAAATTGAAACAGATGCAAATCCAAGCAACCGTGCAAGAAGCAGGTGCAACCAAAAAGGAAAAGAAATGCGCAAGTGCTAGAAACAACTTTGCAACAAGGAATCAACCCAAAAGGAAAGTCTCCTCCAAATTCTTTCCTGTATTTTTACTTTTTAATAAAAAGAAAAAAAATGAAATAAAATAAAAAGAGAAGAAAAAGGAGAAAATCCCAAAAAAAAAAGTTAGTTTAGAATCCCCAATATCAATCTTTTACTTTTGTTTGCCAACATTAGGGCTCCAATCCATGAGTTGAGCTTTTTAGACATAGGGCCTCCATTCCCTAGTCGCCTTTTGCCAACATTAGGGCTCCAATCCCTGAGTTGAGTCTTTTAGACGTAGGGCCTCCATTCTCTAGTCGCCTTTTGCTAACATTAGGGCTCCAATCCCTGAGTTGTGCCTTTTTTAGACATAGGGCCTCCATTCCCTAGTCGCCTTTTGCCAACATTGTTGATACCCAATTTTTTTCTATGTATTTTATATGCCCAAATGTTCTCAAAATAGTATATTCATGCATATATAAGCATTTCCAAGAGTTTTGGTATTTTTCGTTATTTTTTGAAGTTCTTAGAATCAATTTGTTGTCTATTTTTATAGTTCAAAATCCAAATTATCTCCAAAATTATCATTTTTTGGTGAATAACTTATTTCATTCTCATATTTATACCAAAATATAATTAAGGTGATTTTTGCATATTTTTACCAATTTATTTGGCATTTTTAAAGCCGAATTGCATATAATTGCAATTATGACCTATTTCGTAATTAATAGCATTTTACAATTATAAAATTAGTTCTAGTATATTTAATTTAATATTTATATACTATTTATTAATTTAGCACCTTCAATTTATTTCATAAATCTTTTACTATTTTTATAAAATCAAAAGGGAAAAACTGGCTATTTCAATTGTGGCCTCTATTCCTTTCAATTATAGCCTATTTTTCATCCCAATTTCGACCCCAATTGACCCCAAATTAGGCCTAAATCAATGACCCAATTGAGTTCAACCCGACCCCTTTACCCGTTTGTCCAACCCGTCTGTGTTGTACTTTAAATCCTGGCCGTTGATCATTTTGATCAACGGCCCTCGTTCACACTTTCCTTTTTAACTCTACCAACCCCTAACCCTATCTCTCATTTCGCTTCGTCCGCCGCCCTCAAACCCTCCCCTTCTCTCAAACGCTCTCAAGCACTCAAAACCCTAATCGCCTCCCCCGTCTTCTCCGGCCAGTTCTCGCCGGATTCCATGGCTTCTCAAGCCATGGACAGCCTGTGCTCACTTCCCTTCACCCCAAATCGCGGCTATTCAAGGCTTTCGAGGTTCAACCTCAACGAGGCCTGTTCAGATCCTCCACCAATTTGTGTTCCTGTGGCTTCTCCGGCTCCGTTCCGACGTGTTCGAGCCTCAAGAGCCTAGATATGGTCCAGACCTGTTCTAGGCCAGATCCTTTCCAAGCCTTCTCGTATCTAGGGTTTCTGAGAAACCCTGAATGCTGTTCGAGGTTCTTTCTCTCTTTATTTTCTTAGATCTGTGAAAGATCTGTGGTGTACTCGAGGTTTCAAAGCTTTTTCCCAAATTTCTCTTTTTATAAATTAGTCAGTTTCAATTTAGGGTTTCCAAAACTTTTAAAACGATTTCTGTTTCTTCTTCTTCTTCTTTCTTTATGTGAATCTTCCTATATATGATTTGTTCTTATGTGTTTTTGCTTGTGCATATTTTCTCTTATGTTCTTATGTTTTGCCATTATTATGCATGTTCTTCTACTTGTGCTCTGTTATCTCTTCTACTGTTTCTACAACATGCTTTCACATGTCTAGATTATGTGTTCCTTTACCATTTTCTTACTGAGCTTTTGTTTGCCTTTACTGGACTTTTGTTTGAGTTCTAAACCTGTTTCGCCTACTGATTCTTAAGTTCTATGTCACTTCTATTCTCTCTTGAACTTGCTTGAGTTTTTCCTGAACATGCTCTGTTTTTACTCTA
>MU750942.1:5944-30503 GCA_026770625.1 Nicotiana glauca | reverse complement strand
CATTTGTTGTTTATTCCTCTTCTGCTTTTTGTTCTCCTTTTCCAGCTTTTCCTTTTAATTCCTTCTAGCTTGCTATTCCAGCTTGTTGCTCCCTTTTTGTTAACGTCTTGCAACTCTTACTCATAGATATGGGCATTGTGATTTATCATCATTCACTATCTTTCTTCCTTGAATGTCCAGCTCCCAAAAATTATGTGCTTCAATGATCCCATGGTCTAGAGCATAATTAGCCAAATGATCTGCAAGTTTGTTCCCTTCTCTGAGTGTATGTGAAATAGTCACATTACTCCTACTTATCATGTCTTTGATTTCCTCTACTGCTTCTGCAATACTCCATGGAACAGCCCATTATTCAGTTATTACTTTCATGAGGACCATTGAATCTGTATGAACTTCAATTAGGACATAATCCTTTTCCACACAATATCTCAATGCTTCCAATAGTGCACTTGCCTCCGCAACAGTGTTTGAAACTTCCTGAATTTCCTTTCCACAGGTATATAATACATCCCCTTCTTCATTTCTCAATACATATCCAATAGAACTTCTGCCTGAATTTCCCCTAGAAGCCCCATATGTGTTTACTTTGATCCAACCTTCCTTAGGACATTCCCACAATATCTTAGTATACTGTAACTTAGGTTTGTAATTCTCCATCATATTGAGTAAGTCTGGCCACTTATGAGGTACATTTTGCATGCCTAGTTTTCTGATCTGACTAAGGATTGCATAGTCGATGATATCTGATAAATCACTCTACTAACTGTGACTGCATCTCTATGTTTGTAGTTGTTCCTTCTTTTTCACAATTTCCACACTATCACTGATGGTAAAGCCTGAAGAATAGGCTGTAGTTGAGGTATACATCAGTTGTCCAACATCTAATTATAGCCTGGTGAAAAGAAATTCCATCTGTTGCAATCCCCGCAGGTCCCAAAAATAATTTTCATACTTTTTTGGCAGGTCTTTATGTAAAGAACAAATCCTGTATTGTTTTTTCATTTGGTTCTGCACAACACCAGCACTTTGATGCCATTGAGTACCCCACCCTCTGAAGAAATCATCTAGAGGTAATTTATTTTTCCATAATTTCCACATGAAAAATGCAATCTTAAAAGGGAGACCTTTCACCCAGATTTTTATATATGCATTACAGGGCTCGTTCCTTCTTCCCAAGTATTCCCACGCTGACTTCACACTGAACTCTCCCCTAGTCTCAAGCATCTATACAGGTTTGTAAAGAACAAACTCCATTGCTGGTGGTTTTAAGTTTTCCAGAATATGAGTGGCGAGATCAGTTGGTAAGATCTCCTTGAGCAGCTCCTCATCCCGTTGTCCATTTTGTACCAAATCATAAATGTTTTGAATTGATTTATCGCAGGCAAAATATGATGGTGTGACAAAATATAGAGCTCCCAGGCCTATCCAATTTTCGAACCAGAATAATGAAGATCCCATCTTAGGTTGCCATAGTATTTGATAATACGATCTCTGCATTCAAACATCTTCCTCCACACATGAGATCCACGTCTCTAAGGTACTATCATAGGATTGAGCTTTTTGCAATATTTTTGACTCATAAATGCACCCCACAGGGTTGGTTTTGTTCCAAAATTCCACCATAATTTGCAGAACAATGCTGTGGACATATCATGCAAGGATCTGAATCTAACACCGCCTTCTTTACATGGTAATCATAGAGTGTTCCAAGATGCCCAATGTCTGCTTGATACACTAACTGAGTTACTCCAAAAATACTTTGCAAATTTTTTGTGTAATCTATTAATCACATTTGCAGGGGGATTTACTGCTGATAACATGTGTATAGGCATACTTTGAAGTACACTAGTTATAAGTATTGCCCTTCTACCTATTGGTAGTAACTTCCCTTTCCAATTCTACAGCCTGTCCATTACCTTTGTGATGAGCTCCTTGTAATAATCCATCTTCCTTCTGAGATAGAAAATTGGACAACCCATGTATGTGAATGGAAAATTTTGTTTAGATATACCAGTGATCCTCTGTACCTTGTCCATCACTTCTGCACTCGCTGATTTATGTAAATAAATAGCTGATTTTGTCCTGTTGATTAACTGACCAGATACATCTTCATAAGCTTTCAAGACTTCCATCACCAGTCTCAAAGAAGTAGCATCGGATGAAGAAAAAATGATTGTATCACCAGCATAAGCTAGATGATTGATCTTTGGACTCCATTTTGGCATTTCCAAATCCAGACAATTCCAGGTTGGTATGTAATGCATTCAAACCTCTTGACATTGCTTCTGCTGCTAAGATAAACAAAGTAGGTGATAATGGGTCCCCCTATTTCACATCCCTGGTTGATCTGAAAAAACCATAGGGCTGTCCATTAATCAGCACCGAGTGCCAGTTATTAGAGGCAACTCCAAATATTAGGCCTATAAACCTTTCTTCAAATCCCATCTTCCTTAAAACCTTTGTCAGAAAGAGCCAAGACAGTCTATCATAAGCTTTCATCATGTCTAGCTTTAGAACAACATTTGGTCCTGCCTTAGTCCTTAATTTGATATCAGTAACTATCTCTTGAGTTAGCAATACATTTTTTACTATGCTTCTCCCCTTGACAAAGCCAGCCTATTCTTCTGAAATCAGGTTTGGTAGCATTCCAACCATTCTTTCATGTATTACTTTAGAAAATACTTTGTTGATGAAGTTGCTCAGGCTAATAGGTCTCATATCAGAAAATGTTTCAACTTGTTTTTTTTTGTAGCAATACTAGGTTTTTGTGACTTATGAATCTAGAAAGGTCATGGCCATTGAAGAATGCCTTTGTCATCTCCACTATGTCTTCCTCAATTATATCCCAGCAACAATGGAAGAAGCAACCTGTGAATCCATCTGGTCCTCCTGCACTTTCACCATTCAGCCCCGGTACTGCAAGCTTAATCTCCGCTCTTGTAGGCTGCTGCATCAATGACATATTCTGCACACTGTCTACCATTGAAGGTACGTTCTCTATTATCCTAAAATCTATAGGAGCTGAACCCTCATGAAATTAGTTTTGAAAAAATGTCAAAGCTTCTTCTGCTATTTCAAAATTTTCCTCTAATCAGTTTCCCTCTGAGTTTTGAATCCTTTTTAATTGTAGTCTCTTCCTTAAACCATTCACTTGTGCATGGAAAAATTTTGTATTCCTATCTCCATCTTGAAACCATTTCGTACCAGCCTTCTGCTTCCAAAACTCCTCTTCTAGAGCCAGGTATCTGATCAGTTCTGATTGAACTTTGTGCAGCCTTTGTCTGCTTTTTTGTGTAGGATTTCTTTCAAACTCTACCTCGTGAAAAAGCACCACTTCCTCCAAGCTTGCAATTTTCTGAAAAATATCCCCATATGTATTTCTGCTCCATAAAGATAGAGCCTTTTTCAACCTCTTCAGCTTCTGATTAAACATAAAGAATGGATCCCTGATAAAATCAACTCTCCAATTCTCCTTCACTACATCCTTAAAAGTAGGATGTTTTGTCCAGAAGTTAACAAATCTAAAAGACTTCTTAAATGGAATAAAATTAGTGTTACATGTCAGTTCCATAGGACTGTGACCAGATCCTGTTTTAGATAAATGAGTGACTTCAGTTGTAGGAAACATCTGCTGAAATTCCAGATTTGCCAAACATCTGTCAAGTCTCTCAAAAATGCAATCATTTTTAGCTTTCCCATTCCACCAAGTGAATATACTTCCTTTAAAGCCTAAATCTGTGAGGTTACATGTATTGACACAATGCCTAAAATCATTTACGTCATTCATTGATACTGGCAATCCACCAAACTTCTCCTCTAAATCCCAAATAACATTGAAATCTCCTGCCACAAGCCATGGCAAAGTCATGTCCCTTGCAAGGTAATACATACTATCCTATAATTCAATTCTTACTATGGAGTCACATTTAGCATAAACAAGTGTGACAATGAAAGAGGTTTGAGTATCCATATTTGTCAGCTTCATCGTCAACTGTTGTTCTGCATTAATCATCACCTCTACACCATTATCCTCATCTACAAAAACCCATATCTTGTTTGAAACATTAGAGAAGGCCTGCAGCATACCAATTTTCCTCCTGTATATTTCTAGCTTCCTCTGATTCTGCATTGGTTCCATGATTCCTATGAAATGATAATGATGTTGCCCGTGCATAGTAATAAGCATCTCAAATACTTTCTTTGTATTCACTGACCTCACATTCCAAATGATAGCATTCGTCATTAATTGTGGGATTTGGTTAGGGTCCTTCGTGTTTGAACCCCAGGAACTGAACTTTGAATCTCCCTTCTATTTTTCTTCTTTCCTCTACCTCCTGATTTGCCTTTGTCCATGTTCCTAGGTGAGAGATCACCTTGTCTTGCCATGTTTTTAAAATTCTGTGTAGTAAATTCATCGTCAAGATCTTTTCCTCTGCCATCATTCAGCTCCTCTACTTCCAAATTTTCCTTTGGTTCTGTCAACTGCTGTTGGACATTAGTAGGAATCATGACTGTGTTTCTCTTCTCCTGAACTGACTGTCCTGTTGCTGCCACTTGTTTATCTGCCTTGCTTATTTCATTTTCTTCATTGTGCCATGATTGGATGGAGTCTGCTACATTAATCCTCCCAGTCCCATCTTCCTTCTGGTCCTTAGTTATTTTAAGTTCCTCTTGACAAGTTGCTAAATCCTTTTATCCAGCAGGTTTTTCAACAACTATATTGGGTTTAGCTGGAGGTAAAACGTTGCTAGGATTAGGACTTAAAATTTTCTGATTATCAATCTCCTTTGTTGTTGTTTGCTTATTCTATCATTGCACACTCTCTTCTTCATTGACCCTGATGCTTTCACTTGTTGTTTGTTCCTTGTTTTTATTGTTGACGCTTTGATCTTCCTTATCATTTTCTTCGTCTGATGATTCCTCTTCTCCACTAGCACCCTCTGGTAGTGCACTTTCATTTGGATCCTCTTCATTTTGTTTATTCCAAACTATTCTACCATCAAACTGCAGTCTGCTATCATGATTAGACACCTTTAACGCTGCATCAATCTCAGTATCCTGCGATGGGATCTCCTGACAGGATTGGTTAGTTTTAACATGATTCTTCTTGAATGTTCTGCTGATCCAAGATGTTGTAGATTCTTTTTGACTGCCTTCACCTATTGCATTATCCTTTTCATTACGAATAATTTTCTTGCCCGTCTTAGATGTACTTCCTGCTCCAGTAGATTTTTGTGTAAAATGAGCTGCTTTAGGATTTAGACCTCTTGCATTGTTATTATTAGCTTCTGGTGTTGTCGAAAAAACATTTTCTTTCATAACAACCTGCTGGTTATTGTCTTCCTCATCACTATCTTGGTCTTCTAATGCTGCAAACCTGTTATTTATATGAATCTGTTGATTATCTACTGCATCATCTGAAGCAACTTCCTCTCTTGTTTTTCCATTTCCTTGATGATCATTATTTTGAACTGGTACAATTTCCTTACGTACTGCATCACGATTTTGCTGATTACTAACAGCCACTTGAGGCTGCTGTACATTATCTTGAGCTGGCTTGAAATCCTTTGACGCTGCAACATTATTTTGAGTTGGACTATCAGATCCTTGCAGCTGCTGCCCTTTAGCTGAATCAACTGGTATAATTTATTTCCCTGTAATCACTCGATTTCCATTGTTCTTGATACAATTGTCTATAACTTCCTTCCATTGTTCCCCAGGTGGATTGACATTACCTACAACTTTCCCACTCGTTAAGATCATTAATGGTTGATTATGAAGCAACTGAGTCTGCCCCTTTTTATTTTCAGCACCTTGCTTGCTTTGATGATAAGGTGATAATTCCGGATGAGAGTTCCAACATTCAAAATAATCATGACCTTGCAATCTGCATTCCTTGCAATACTTATCATACTTGATGTTTATCCATTCCGTCCTTGTTTCACCTGAAGCTTCATTAAAAATGTCCATTCTTACATTTTTGGGGTGGTCCGCTAACAAGTCTACTAGAACTTTGACCCTCGCACAACTATGTCATATTTTATTTATAGTAGCCATGTAAAAATGTAACGGTTTCCCAACAGCAGAGGCAAGTGAAAAAATATACTCTTTTACAAAGTAAGTAGGTAATAAACCTGGAAAAGAGATCCAAGCCATAGCCAATGGAGTTTCTTCTCCTGCCTTAAATTTCACATCATATATGAGAGGTCGAATTTGGTATTCATGGCCATTCTTGTCCTTGACGTATTGAGTTCCTTTAGACGTAAAATCAATAAAATCCTACCACAACGTCATATGTATAAGGACATGCCTGTCTATCAAATAGCCAATACTGCATTCACCCTTTATTCCACATTGTGATGGTACAATTTGACGAATCTCACTCGTTTCTGGCCATCCATATGCAAACTTACCAACTACTGCATATTGAAGCCCTTCAATCACATTCATGCGTTCCACTTCTGCCTCAGTGAACATAGCTAATGGCTGACCATTAACAAAGGCTGCTCTTCTTAAAGGGATTGGATCAACAATAGTTTTCTCATTTGCATTGCATTGTATGCTCGCATTAATTGTGTTTGGTTTAAGAATGTTTGAGTAATATAATGGTATTTTTGTCCGTGTGTTATTGTTAGGTACGACAGTAGGAGCTTGTGGAGGCAATCCAGCCATTGGAGGAGGCTGGCCTCCAGAAGAGGAGGCCATTGATGACCTCAATGTAGCTCAAAACCAGAAGGAACTCACCTGCTCACAAGGAATGATTTTTGTAGCTGCTAGCTGAATGTATTTTCTTCTCTTAAAAATGTAGTTGTTGTACGCTACAGTGATCCTTAATCCTTGAAGTTTATGACCAATCCTTTTACGTATAATTAAGCACGTAGACTAGCTTCTTCAATATAGGATCATAATATGGTTGCCCAGTTTTTCACAGTAGCTAAAAGAAATGAGATGGAACCCCAAGATGCCCTATTTCTCTCTCTAGTCTCCAATTCCAATATACAACAATATATATGATATAACTTTGATCCAAGTACCTCTTTGAATCCCAGGAACACTTCAACACTCCAGAAAAATGGTGAATCAATAGAACAAATCACGTTAAAAAATAACTTGGCTGAATCGTTGGAATTAATCATTGCTACAGTGACTTTCGAAAATCTGAGAATCAAAAGAATTGATATACATCCATTTATTTCTTTAACAATCCATTAAATTGAAAGAAAATCAGAATAAACACGCTACAAAGAAGAGTAACGAAGCAGTTTTGCAAGAAAAACTGAACGCTACAGTAATTTGAAAATGAAATTTAAGATCTCTTACAAATGGTTAAAGTTTAGAAGGTGAAACCAAATGGAGGTTGTGCATAATGAGAAGATGAATCTTTTGACACTAAATTTGCGAGAATCCACCTTCGGATGTAGGATTTATGGCCGATGAATAGTGACGAAATCACTATTCACCCTTCTTCCTAGAGAGAAAACAGAGAATTTTAGTGTTTAATTTAAATTGTCCCGAATGGTGAATAGTTTATTTCATTCCCATATTTACACCAAAATATAGTTAAGGTAATTTTTGTATATTTTTGCGAATTTCTTTGGCATTTTAAAAGTTAAATTGCATATAATTGCAGTTTTAGCCTATTTTAAGATTAATAACACTTTATAATTGTAAAATTGGTTTAGACATTTTTAAATCAATATTTATATATTATTAGTTTGCTCAGTAGTTTCAACTTTCTTTTAAAATCATTTTTACTATTTTTTTATAAAATAAAAGGAAAAACTAGCTATTTTACATTTAGCCCCATTTCATTTCAATTACAACCCCATTTCATTTCAATTTTAGCCTTTAAATCGACCCAATCCCAACCCCAATTAGACCAGCCCAATTTCATTTTTTTACCCGGTCCCGACCCAATTTAAAATTAGCCCGGTTCCTATTATTAATCTAGGTCGTTGATCATTTTGATCAACGACCATAATTTACCCTTCCATAATTAAACTTAAATGACCTACCATAATCCCTCATTTCCACCTCTCAGCCGCCTTTGAATCCCAGACTCTCTCAAACTCTCTCAAAGCTCTTCGGAACCCTAACCTCCTCCTGCCCCTTTCAAAAGCCTTTCACCGGAATCCATGGCTTCTCAGGCCATGGATGGTTGGTACTCACCTCCCTCCACCATCAAACCATGGTTGTTCGAAGCATCGAGATCTGACCTCGATGGTTCTCCTTCAGATCCTCTCAGATCTGCAGTTCTATGGCTTATCCGGCCTGCTCCGACGTACCTAAAGCATTAAGAGCCTGATTCTAGCTCATCCGACTCAAGATCGGACCTTCTTTCAAGCCTTTATCATTTCTAGGGTTTCTCTGAAACCTTATTTTCAAAATCGTTTGTCCTTGATTTAGGGTTTCTGAAAGGTTTTTCAAGACATCTTTCTAATTCTTCTTCTTCTTTTCTTTATATGTGTTTGTCTATATCATGCTCGTGTGATTTCTTCTTACTCCGCATGAACTGTCCTGCTTTCTTTTTCTGCTATGCATGTTACTCCTGTGTTCATGTGTTAATCTTGGTTATGTTTCTACTACATGTGTTTACTATTGAGTTCTTTGATTTTTTTTGTTTGCTTTACTGAACTCTATTCATGTTCTTGCTAAACATATTGTTGCATCTACTCTGGAATAAGTTTGTATCACCTCTTTCTTCTGAACTTTTTTAAGTTCCGAGTTTTCTCAAACATGTTCTCCATGATCTTGAATCAACCTTTTTTCTTTGTATCATGTATGTTGGTTTCTCATGAGTCTCTGAAAGAGACCTCTAAGCCTGTTATCTGTATTCTCATCTCTGCTTCTGATTCAAATTGAAACCCTAGGAATTAGGGTTTTCTTTGGCAACTTTGATTTTGTTTTCGAGTTAGGATTCCACTTTGGGACCCTTGACTCTCAGACTCACTATGAATCTACGAACTGAACTTGTATCCCCTTACTTGTGATTCTGAACCTTTCAATGTTAGACTCTTTTCTAAGCAACATGACGACTCCTTTTGTTTGATTTGTCTGCTTTATATATAAGAAATTCTTCTTTCAAAAGGGTTTTTCCAACTACTAATTGATCTTGGATTCCTTTAACGGGGTTTTAATTGATTGTTACTAATTTCCTTTAAATTAAACCTTCTCTACCTTTTTCTGACTGGGTTCATTCGAGTAAAAACCTGTAACTTTGATTTTACTAGTTGTTTGATTGATTCCCTTTCCTTATTTTCACAAGCCAAGTAAATACTGGACTTTTGCCTTAAATAACTCCTACGTATTTACCCTTTACTCTACTGCTTTGGGAAATATTTGTGAACAATTCTTTCCTTAATTGTCTTTACCCGTTTGAAATCAGAGTCCCTTAATTAAAGGGAGATTGATTTCAATGTTGTTTTCTTACCTTTTCTTACTTGCTTGCTTCACTATAAAAAGGGCATGACCCTTCTATACTTAGACACACATCGATTATTGAACACTTCAAATTCAATATTCTCACACTCTCAATTACAATACTCTTTCAATAGTCTACTCTCTTCTGAGGTCTCTTGTACTATTTGCTTGAATATTTGGCTAACAAGACTTCTGCTTTCACTTATTTATTTCCCTGAAACTGGTATGTCTCAATTTTGATTTAAGCTTCTTCCCTATGTGTTTACTTTACTGTCGCTATACTTCTGTCTACTTTGTTGTTCATGATAATGAATATGCTACTTTCTCTTTACATCTGCTATTTGTTGTGAATTCCCCATACCTTCACTCCCTTTTATGTATGTGAGTTAAGGCTCATGGCTTGGCAGTATCCATATTGCTGCCCAGGTCTGAACCGATCCTCAATGGATACTAACTCCCAACTTTGGCTAACAGGCTGGTTAGGGGTGTGCCGGCACTCCTGATTGCTGGGTATGACCACCATCCTATCATGGCCTTCCCTAACTCCCCCCTCTATACACTTGCACTTACTCTTAGACTTTAAGTTCTGGCCCCCTCCTATGAGCCTTGCCTTGGGACCTTGAGTTCCCTCTGAACTTGGACATTTGAGGGTTGGCCCTTCTACACTGCACTATCTTAGTTCCGCAATATATTTGGGTTGTAAGCACTGCCCGAAGTCCATATGAGACTCTTAGGGAACTTTGACACATCCCAAATAAAAGAAAGTCTTTGGAAATTTGATCCTGGAAGTTGGTTTATCTCATATTGTTAGACCTTGAGTCTGAATTAGGCTGTTTGGTTATAGCTTAAACTTCTGATGTAATTTTACTTTTTCTGATTCATTTTGGCATGTAATATTTTGTAATAACTTATGGGGTTCTAGTAAAAAGGGGAGGGTCACTCATGTATGCAAGGGATAGACAACATGCTCATAGGTGTTTCTATTTACAAATTCTGCACTTATGCTTACCATATAGAAATCCCGCCTACTTACAAATTCTGCACTTATACATATCATATAGAAATCCTGCCTACTTGTAAATTCTACACTTATGCATATCATATAGAAATCCTGCCTATTTACAAGTTTCTGCACCTCTGCATTCCATATAGAAATCCTGCTTATAAGTTTCCTGCAATTCTGCATATAGAAATCATGATTATAGGTTTTCTGCACTTCTGCATATACATCTGTCATTAGGCAAACAGTCTATAGGTTAAAATAATAATAAGTTGCATCTTAGATACTATGCCTATAGGATTCTTGCATCCCGATAATCGTATTAAAATCAATAACGCTTAGAAATCATGCCTATAGGAGTAACTGTTTGAATCTGATTCATCTACAAGTCTAAAATCAGTAGTAATGTCGTTAATATCTGCAGAATTTATTTGTTTATAAAATCAGTAACCCTTCTTTAAAATCAGTATACTTCCACATCATTAGATATCATGCCTATAAGTTTCACCTAGGCAAACCAGTAGGTAATTGATTAACTGTGTTAGTCTTTGATAAACTACAACCAGATGAGGCCTAATTCGGACTTCTCATCTGAGAAATATGTGATAAATCAGCCTATCCTAGCGCTTTAAATTTAATTCAGACTGTAACTAGTATTTGAAGTCATGCTAGACGATTTACTTTTTTGAGTGAGGAGGCTTGTTTGAGCCTTTTAACTGATATGCATTTCCCCCTTAACTGCTTTATATGTTTTGTTTGTCGCATTAAATTTTACCCTTTTAAACTCTGAGAAGCCCTAATTTCCTTCCCTTTTAGGACTAGTAGTCCTAAATTCCTCCGGGACTGATAGGATTGGGACGGGTAATAGCATGCAATAAGTAATGATACTATTCCGCATTTTAATACCTTAACGGAGTGGGAAAGGTAGATATGGACGTGATGACCGGTGCGCTAATACACGTGCAACCCCTCTTCTGAGGAGTGATTACCGGGTATTGCATTGATGTGATCCATATTATTTCTAAACCTAGGACCCCCCTTTTCCCTTTACTTGTTTATGTGTACTTTCAGATTTGTTTAAGGTATTTCTTTAAAACTTCTGCTTATTTTATCTTTCTTCAAACTTTCAGTTTACTTGCAATATTATGTGAAAACCCCTTTCCATTTGAGACTTCTACTTGCTTATTTGTTATTTAAAGTCACAATTGTAGCATGGCCGGGAACCACATTAGTGGATCCTGAGGGGTTCCTAACACCTTCCCCTTGGGATAATTTCTAGCCCTTACCCAATCTCTGATTTTCCAACTCAAACCCTTCTTTAGTGTCCTAATGCACTTTAATCATTAGATGGCGGCTCTTCAATCCAAAAACCCATTTCCCAAAGGGGAACGAGTTGTCTGCCCAAATATCATAAACCCGATTTTGCTTTAGAAAATGGGGGCATCGACAACATGGCGACTCTGTTGGGGACTTTCTTTAGGCTTTTACCATTTCATGTTACTTGTGACTTTACCGCTTCTTCATTGCCTTTATTTAATGTCTTTATCTCTTTTCTATTACGAAGCTGACTTGGATCTTTTTTTCTTTTCTTTAATGCTTTCTTTTACCGCTTTCCTTTAATACCGTTGTAATTATGATCAATTATTGTAATTATTACCTTATGAACGTGCAAATACATGACAACTTGTTTAATTCTTGTAACTGCATATTCAACATCATATTCCACTCGTGCCAAATAAAATACCATAGCAATGCTTATAATGAGTGGTTGCGCCCTTTCGATATTATCACCCCCTTAAATTTGGCAAAGGCGTATTTGCTGTTAAATCAGTCGATCAACGGTGTAGTCGACGGTTCCATGCCTTTCCCTTTTGAGTTATTCGCTCAAGGGTGCCGGTCTAACACCTCATATAAACCTTACTCTGTTCAATTGTGCATGCATCGCTGTCAAACCTAGCTGAGTCAGTTATGTTGTCCACATCATGACTCTTTAAGATAGCCTTGTCCAAAGTCCACTGGGTTTCCCTGGAACCCAAACGGACACTACCACGTCTATGCATTTGTTTGGAGAACTAAGTGCCGCTTATGCTAATTATTGATATTTAAATAGTCGAGTCCAGTGGGGGTAAGGGCCTAACACTTTTGTTTTGCAGAAAATGAGGCACGAAGTCCCCAAATTCGGCACGGTAACCAACATCCACCCAAGGTTGCTAAGCTGGTGGGAAGACCTTTACTCTAGTGATCAGACTCTCGTCTGCAAATATTTGGGAAATTTTCCTTCTCTTTTGGAAATCCAACCCAACAACAAAATCATAGAGGCTGCTACTCTATTCTGGGATGGCGATAGGTCTGTGTTCCGCTTCGGGGATCTTGAAATGACACCTTTGCTGGAGGAAATAGGAGGGCTAGCTGGTATCCATGAGAGACTCCGGGTTTGCTTATGCCGAAAAATCGCAAGGGTAGAGGTTTTCTCAAAATGATGGGACTAAAGAAGAATCCAGACTTGACCTGCTTTAAGGATTCCTTTCTTTTGCTTTAAATGTAATAAGTTAATGGACATTAGTGACATTTTATCTTCTGCTATTTTAGTGTCGTTTTGGGATTCGTCTTATTTTTATCAATAAAATGAGGCATTTAGCATTATAAGTTCTCTAAATCAACTTGTCGCTAGGCCTACCTCGGTCACAACGAGGCTCCCAAATTAGGACACAAATTATATTCTCGCACTATATGTTTAAATATCTCAACATCTTCTTTTTACAACCCACACTAACTTGTTACCTTTTTATTTTACTTTTTGTTTTATTCCCCTCCCCAAAGGTTAGTTCGTACACTCTGGCATCATCATCATACTCCACAAGATCCAAGGGCCCTCCACCTACTCCTCCTCCTAGTCCCGTCGGATACAGGAACAAGGGAAAAATGGAGGATTTGAGCAACATCAGAAAGGAGAACTCAGGTGAATGGGTAGAGGTTACTCAGGGTATTCAGTATTCCAAGGAAAGTGCCTCCCAACTCGAGAAAAAGTTGTTGAAATTTCAGGAAGAACTGGACCAAGTTCGGAACTTGGCAAGCTTGTAATTTTCCCTCACTACCCTAGATGTCAACTTTCCCAACACTCAAAACCCCACACCTCCACAAAACATCCCGAAACCACAAAGCCAACACGCTCCCCATCACCACTGGAACACTTGCCACACTTCCAGCAACGCTCCACTGCTCATCCTTGAACCACTGAACTCCACAAATGATCATCTCCACACTCACCATAACACCCCCATCTATGTGAAAACCATACCACATTCTACTTAGCCCATTTCAAGCACACCTGAGTCTGATGACAAAGACTCCCTTATCAGCAATCTGGCTACTGAACTCAAGAAGCTGACTAGCCGAGTTCAAGGTGTTGAAGGAAGCAAGGGGGTCGAGGGATTGAATTACAAAGACCTTTGCATTCAACCAGATGTCAAACTGCCCGAGGGTTACAAACCTCCCAAGTTCGAGATGTTCGATGGCATAGGGGATCCAGAGTCCATTTGAGGACATACTGTGACAAGCTGGTCAGAGTAGGAAAGGATGAAAAGATTCGCATGAAGTTCTTTATGAGAAGTCTGAAAGGGGATGCTCTATCTTGGTACATTAGCCAAGACCCTAAGAAGTGGACGAATTGGGTAAGTGTAGCATTTGATTTCATGGACAGGTTCAGATTCAACACGGAGATTGCGCCAGATGTATTCTACATCCAGAACTTGAAGAAAAAACCTATGGAGACATTCCACGAGTATGCTACTCATTGGAGATCAGAAGCAACCAAGGTCAGGCCGACTTTAGAAGAAGAACAAATGAACAGGTTTTTCGTCCGGGCTCAAGACACACAGTACTACAAAAGGTTGATATTGATTGAAGGCCATAAATTTTCCGACATCATCAAGCTACGGGAGAGAATCGAGGAAGGTATTAAAAGTGGTATGGTCACAAACCTTGAAGCTTTGCAGGCTACCAACAAGACTCTACAGTCTGGTGGCACGTCCAAGAAAAGAGACGTAAGCACCGTGATGGTTGCACAGAGAACAAAATCCCCAATCAAATACCAAACCTACCCAATATCTCCGCTCACATATCAACCTACCCCAAATTACCAAACACCCCCGCCTGCTTACCAACCACATTTACCATCCACATATCAGCTACTTCACCCAGATACTCCCAAACCGCACACGTCTAACAAGCCTACAACACCCAACAAGCCCACTATGAATTACCTCCTACCAGCCAAAACTTTCCTAGACCCCGACCAAATTTCGACCGCAGACCTCCCAAACAGTATACCGCCACTGCCAAACCTATTGACCAATTATATAAAGGCTTAAAGCTGCTGGTTATGTCATCCCTATCCCTGCCATAACCCCTGAAAACCCTTCCCAATTGGTCAACCCAAATAAAACCCGTGCATACCATTCCGGCATAAAATGGCATACCATCGATGAGTGCCGCTCGCTGAAGGATAAGATCCAAGCTTTGATTGACAACAAGATCATCGTGGCAAAGGAGCCTGCTCCGAATGTCCGTAACAACCCTCTACCAAACCACAAGGGTGGAGGCATTCACATGATTAAGATAGAAGATGATTGGGACCCCAAGGGGTCAATTGGGTTGATAGCAAAGGGTGACGAGCCAAAGAAGCCAACAGCCACCCTTAATCCGATTGTGGTCCAGCTACAACCTACTTAAGATGCCAAGGTGAACATGTCCATACCACTTGATCTTGAAACACCATCCTCTGCGAAGACGGCAACACCAATTGAGGTCGAGTTTGGGTCCCCAAAGGCACCGGTACCATTTGAGGTTGCTGTATTACCTCCCAAAGCAAGGGTGCCCATTTCGGTAGCAATGACAGCCGTAACAACGTTCCACCAAAAAGCCATACCATGGGATTACACAACTGAAGCAAGGAGGAAAGGGAAAACCAAATCCGGAGAAGCAATTGCAGCACAAGGTATGACGAGAACTGGCAGGGTTTATACCCCGGAGCATTTGGCTGAGGCGAGTCAGCAAGACTCTGGCCAAACCACCACTGAAACTGGTCTTGACGACCTCTGGAGGAAGATACAAGCCAAAAAGTATTCAGTCATCGATAAGCTGAACAAGACGCCAGCCCAGATCTCTATTTTAGCTATGTTGCAAAGCTATGATGCACATAAGAATGCATTATTAAAGGTGCTGAGCGAGGCATATGTACCAAGTAATATCACTGGAGGAGAAATGGCAAACATGGTGGGACAAGTATTGGAGAGTCACAAAATCACTTTCCATGAAGATGAACTGCCACCAGAAGGACTGAGCCACAATAAGGCATTGCACATCACTGTGCAATGCGAAGATTATTTCATCACCAGGGTCTTGATTGACGGAGGGTCTAGCCTCAACACCTGTCCACTTGTAACACTCAGAATATTGGGAAAAGGTCTGCACGAGATCCAAGATGGGGCCATCAACATAAAAGCTTTCGATGGTTCTCAAAGGTTCACTATTGGGGAGATTGGCCTGTGTTTACATATGGGACCTACTTGGTTCGACGTTGACTTTCAAGTGATAGACGTGCCAACATCTTACAACTTGCTATTGGGACGGCCATGGATTCATGCCGCTGGGGCTATAGCATCGACCCTACATCAGGTAGTGAAATTTGAATGGAATCACCAAGAGGTGATTATTCACGGCGATGGTGGCAATCCCATATACAGTCACCAGACTATCCTAACGATCGGAGGAAGAAGAAAGACATGCGGAGAAACCTACCATCACATCGAGCGAGTCAATGCCATAGACAAAGATAAATGGTAGGATAACAAAATCGAAAGCATATTGAACTGGTGCGGGTATGAACCGGGCAAAGGACTCGGCAAGAATCTCCAAGGAATTGCTAAGCCTATCAAGCTGAAGAAACACAGTACCACTTTTGGTTTGGGGTATGAGTATACTTGGGAGGAATTCAACCACTGGTCGCCACCTTGGCGCGGTCCCTACTATCTATCCACCAGAGCAACTGATACCTCGCTTGGAGCAGACTTTTCAACCAGCCAATGTTATATATAGGTCGGAAGAAGAAGAAGCACCGGCAGCAATGAGGAGTTTGTTTTTGGAAGATGACAACATGGATTGTTGCATCATTTTCGAGGAGGAGGTGGAGGAAGGCCCTTCCATAAGCACCTCAAAAATTGGTCCATCAGAACCACCAGAGCCCGGAAAGCTTCGGGATAGCACGACTGAATAAGCATCATGCATTGCCTTTTATTTTACTAGTTGATTTTCGCATTTTTAAATTACAAAATAAGAGCTCCAATGTTCAAAACAGTTGTGAAATCTATCAAAGCATTTCAGTTTCTTATAAATCTTACTCTTATTACTTTCTCTCGTTTACTTAATTTACAATATTACTATTACTTGTCTTGATGAACCGATGACTGTGACATACAACGAGACAACATAACAAACGAATATAGACTCAAGAGAAGAAGATATACCAGAAGAGGTTATTAAAGAGGTTGAGGATTTTGAGAATAGACCTAAGTCTAACCCGGACGAAACCGAGGTTGTTAATTTGGGAGATGCAGAAAATGTCAAAGAAACGTGGATCAGCGTTCATTTGTCACCGTCAGAGAAGAAAGAATATACAGAGTTTCTAAGAAAGTATGGACACATATTTGCCTGGTCATACGATGATATGACTGGTCTAAGCACATCCATTGTGGCTCACAAATTGCCGACTGATCCGACCTGTCCGCTACTGAAGCAGAAGCTCAGTGTCACGAACCCAATCCCGGTCGTAATGGCGCCCAACACAACTGCTAGGCAAGCCCGACCATTTACACTCTCATCCCGAGCATGAAGCTCAAATCAATTACTTGAATATTATTATCAACAATAAAGCTAAATGCTTAACTGATAGATAGAAGTTAAACTGAATAATCTCCCAAAGATCTGGGGTCACGAGTTTAGAGCTTCTAAACAAAACCGGATAACAAATATCTGAACGAAATACTCAAGTCTGAAAGTATATATATAAATAAAACTGGAATAAGAAGAGAAGCCAGGTCCTGCGAACGTCAAGCAGCTACCTCAACAACTCTGATACTCTGGAAACGAGACTGCTCAGCTAATCTCCGGTGAACCTGAATCTGCACACAAAGGTGCAGGGAGTAGGGGTGAGTACTAAGTACTCAGTGAGTAAAAAGCATATAAAATAGCTGAAGATAAGAAATCCACGAAGTGCCACAAAGTAAAGCTATGTCTAACAGTCCGATACCTTACTGCGAACCAACAACAACAGCAAACCACAGATAGCACAAGTAAATAACAATGCATGAATGCAATGCAATGCACATGACCGCTACGGCGTGTAGCCCGATCCATTTAACGTCGACGGCGCTCACTGGGGGTGTGTACAGACTCCGGAGGGGCTCCTTCAGCCCAAGCGCAATATATTCATATCATTCGCTGCGGCGTGCAGCCCGATCCACACTCAGTCCACAATATGCATATGAGTCACATAACAGTTTTAATTTATTAAATTCCAGTTTCCAATTCATTAATAAGGAAAAATACTTTAATTTCTTAATATTCAAGAACAGGTGACTTAGCATTTCATAATAGTGATTTCAACCCAGGACTGAGATCAATGATTTTACAAATCATGCTATCACAAAGATATCTATCCCCTAAGGATACTACAGGTCGGCACAAGGCCCCAAACATGGCATAAAGCCCATATATATATTCAACACAGAGTGCGTTTCAATCGCCAATATAGTATTATTCTTGTTCGGGATGGACCAAGTCACAATCCCCAGTCATAACCAATCCCGCACCTGCCATGGGATGCGAGTCACGCCCTAAATAGCGTCACAATGTGATAAGCTGGGGTTTCAAACCCTCAGGCCATCATATACACCAACTACTCACCTCTAACCGGCCGTAGAATGGTCCACAATGCCTTTTCCTTTCGTATCGACCTCCTCGCGTGTCGAATCTAGTCAAAATCATAACGAATACATAAATATGGGTTAAAGAAACATAACCCAATCAAAAATACTCGAAAAGTATTAAAATTCACGAAGTTGGTAAAACCCGAGCCCCGGGCCCACTTCTCGAAAAATTCCGAAAATCATATCAACAGATTCCTCGTCTCGCCACGAGTCCGTACATATAAAGTTTATCGAAAACGGAGCTCAAATGGCCTTTCAAATCCTAAAATTTCGTTTTCAAGAACAAAGCCCTAGTTCTTCACAATTTCTACCCAATTTCATGAATTTGAGTGTTGATTCTTGTATAAAATGATGTTTTCTAGTCAAGAGACTTACCTCCAAGCAATACCCGTTGAAAACCCTCTTCAAATTGCTCAAAAACCTCTCTTGGCGGAGTAAAAATAGTGGAAAATTATGAGGGTCGCGACTGAAATAACCCCCTTAAAACATTCTGTCCGCCCAGGTTTTCTTCTATGCGATTGCAATACCTCTCCTGCGATCGCAGAACTACCCACGCGATCGCAGTGAACGTTCTTCCTCTTCTACGCGATCGCAGGCAAGCTTACACGAATGCACTGAGTTAAGTCTCAACCCTACGCGATCGCACACTCCTTCACGCGATCGCGTAGTGCAAAAATTTCCTCCCCCTTAGAACCCTCTATGCGATCGCAGACAGGTCTATGCGATCGCATAGAGTAAAAATCCTCTGCAATTTTAAGCATGCTCAAATTTGCTCGTTGGCCATCCGAATTCACTCCGAGACCCTCGGGACCTCAACCAAATGCACAGATATGTTCCATTACTTCATTCAAACTTGCTCGCAACATAAAAACATCATCATAAACATCAAAATCATTGAATTCTCATGGATTCAAGCCTAAGTTTTCACTAAAACTTCCGAAACTTGCATTTGATCTAAAACTCGACCTAAACACCTCTGAATGATCTGAAACTTTGCACGCATATCGAAAATCACCTAACGGAGCTACTGCAACTCTCAGAATTCCATTCCGACCCTCGGATCAAAATCTCACCTACCATCTGGAATTCGCCAAAATCCAACCTTAGCCAATTCAAGCCTAATTCTACACTGGACCTCCAAATTCAATTCCGATTGTTTTCCTAAGTCATAAATCATCCCCCGAAACTAGTCGAATCATCAGAAATTCATTCCGAGCCTTCTAACTCATAAGTCAATATTCAGTTGACTTTTCCAAACTAACCTTCTCATAAAGAGACTTATTGTCTCATTTCTAACCGAACTCTATCCGATTTACTTCAAATTCTCCAAACACATATAATGAAACATATGAAAGCATAAAACGGGGAAAACGGGGCGGTAACTCCCGTAACGACGGGTCGGGTCGTTACATCCAGAAAGTTCAAACCTATCATGAGTTTGAAAATCAAGGAAGAAGTCTCCAAGCAAGTCAAGGCTAAGGTTCTTAGAGTAGTAGAGTATCCAACATGGTTAGACAACATCGTGCCAGTACCGAAGAAGGATGGGAAGGTTAGAGTCTGTGTCGACTATCGATATCTCAACCGAGCTAGTCCAAAAGACAATTTCCCCTTGCCAAACATACACATCCTGGTCGACAACTACACCAAGCATGAGCTGCAGTTGCTTGTTTATTGTTTTGTTGGGTATCATCAGATATGGATGGATGAGGAAGACGCTGAGAAAACAGCCTTCAATTTGCCGTGGGGGATATATTATTACAAGATGATACCGTTTGGGTTAATGAATGCTGGGTCCACCTATATGAGAGCCATGACTACCATTTTCCATGACATGATACACAAGGAGATCGAAGTGTATGTAGACGACGTGATCATTAAGTCCAAGAAAGCCACTGATCACATGGAAGATTTAAGGAAATTCTTTAATAGACTGAGAAGATACAACCTGAAATTGAATCGCGCAAAATGTGCATTTGGGGTTCCTGCCGGAAAATTGCTTGGGTTCATTGTGAGTCGTCGAGGGTTAGAATTGGATCCATCAAAGGTCAAGGCTATTCAAGAATTACCACCACCAAAGAACAAGAAAGAGGTTATGAGTTTGTTGGGCAGACTTAACTACATCAGTCGGTTCATAGTTCAATCTACTATCATCTGTGAGCCAATGTTTAAGATGCTGAAGACCGATGACTGTCAGAAAGCCTTTGACAGAATCAAGGAGTACTTGTCAACACTGCCAGTCTTATTCCCGCCTGAACCGGGTAGACCTCTATTACTCTACCTCACAGTACTGGATGGAGCATTTGGTTGTGTTCTAGGGCAGCACGATGAAATGGGGAGGAAGGAACATGCCATCTATTACCTCAGTAAGAAGTTCACCCCGTACGAGGCCCTGTATTCTCTGTTGGAACGCACCTGTTGTGCTTTGACTTGGGTAGCCCAAAAGTTGAGGCATTATTTCTGTGCCTATACTACATATCTCATATTCAGGATGGATCCTTTTAAGTACATCTTTCAGAAGCCCATGCCCACTGGCAAGCTAGCCAAGTGGCAGATCCTGCTGGGTGAATTCGACATTGTCTACGTAACTCAGAAAGTAATCAAAGGACATGCATTGGTAGATCATATTGCCGAGAATCCCTGGATGAAGAATACGAACCCTAAAAATGTATTTTCCTTATGAGGAGGTATCCTTCATAGGAGAAGACATTCAGAATCCTATGATGGCTGGAGAATGTTTTCTGACGGAGCAACGAATTTAAAAGGAGTTGGCATATGAGCAGTCTTGATATAAGAAACTGGCCAGAATTATCCGATGTCTGCAAAACTCAGATTCCCGTGCACCAACAACATGGCCAAGTACGAAGCCTACATCTTGGGACTCAAGATGGCCATTGCCATGAACATCCAACATTTGCTGGTAATTGGGGATTGAATCTTGCTTATACATCAGGTTCAAGAAGAATGGCCAGCTAAGAACTCCAAGATACTCCTATATTTGCAGCATGTACAAGATTTGAGGAAGAGATTCATAAAACAGAGTTCCGGCATATTCCCAGGGTCCAGAATGAGTTTGCTGATGCATTGGCAACCCTATCATCTATGATCCAGCATCCAGATAAGAACTTTATAAATCCTATTCCAGTGAAGATTCAGGATTAGCCAGCTTATTGTGCTCATGTTGAAGAGGAAGCAGATGGAAAGCCGTGGTTTTACGATATCAAGAAATACTTGGCAATAGGAGAATACCCAGAGTTTGCAAATCCCACTCAGAAGCGTACACTTTGGAGGTTATCCAACATATTCTTTCACAGTGGAGGAATACTATACAGAAGGACTCCTGATTTGGGATTGTTAAGATATGTCGATGCAAACAAAGCATCTAAACTGCTAGAAGAAATTTATGTCAAGACCTGTGGTCCACATATGAACGGTTTTATCTTAGCCAAGAAGATACTCCAAGCTGGTTATTTTTGGATGACTATAGAGACAGATTGCATCCAGTATGTCCGAAGGTGCCACCGCTGTCAGATCCATGCACACATGATAAAAGTGCCTCCGAATAAGCTTAATGCAACAAGCTCGCCATGGTCGTTCGCCGCCTGGGGAATGGATGTTATCGGACCAATCGAACCTGCCACATCAAACGGGCATAGGTTTATCCTAGTATCAATTGATTATTTTACCAAATGGGTTGAAGCAGCATCTTACAGAGCAATGACCAAGAAAGTCATAGCAGACTTTGTCCGCGACAGTATCGTTTGTCGGTTCGGCATCCCATAGTCAATCATTACTGATAATGGTTCCAATATCAACAGTGACTTGATGAAAGCCATGTGTGAAACCTTCAAGATCAAACACAAGAATTCTACAGCATACAGACCTCAAATGAATGGAGTCGTAGAAGCCGCCAATAAGAATATCAAGAAAATATTGAGAAAGATGATAGAGAAACATAAATAGTGGCACGAGAGGTTATTATTCGCTTTATTGGGGTATCGCACCGTAGTCCGCACATCAACCGGGGCAACCCCCTATATGCTGGTTTATGGTACAGAAGCAGTCATTCCCGCTGAGGTAGATATTCCCTCCTTGAGGATCATACAGGAAGTAGAACTCGATGACGCATAATGGATAAAGAGTCGCTACGAGCAGTTAGCTCTTATAGATGGGAAGAGAATGAACGCAGTTTATCATGGTCAACTTTATCGGAACAGAATGTCCAGAGCCTTCAACAAAAGAGTCAAACCGAGACGGTTCACACCAGGGCAGCTGGTGTTAAAGAAAATTTTCCCGCATCAAGATGAAGCCAAAGGGAAATTCTCTCCCAATTGGCAGGGTCCATACATGGTTCATCGTGTTCTGATAGGAGGAGCCCTTATACTTGTAGAAATAGACGGAGAAGTTTGGCCAAAACTAATCAATTCATATACAGTCAAGCGTTACTATGTGTAATCTTCATGCTTTTCCTATATGATGTAATTGGAACTACGTTTGACCAGATTCCCGTTTAAGAGGGGATACGTATGCAACCTTATGGGCTTGGTCACAATTCAATAAAACTTTCATTTTCCCCCGCTATTGGAAACTGGGCAGAATTTTGAAGAGGACCCTCAAAATTCCGAAGTCAATTTAAGCCATTTGTCGCACGCAGCTGTCAGAAGCAGCAACCCAGTAAACTGGGGCAGAATTTTAAGGAGGACCCTTAAAATTCCGGAGCGAGAAAGGTTGCAATATCTTGAACCGCGTTGCAGTCGTCGGTTCATCTAAAGAAAACTATTCTCAAATATGTATTTATATTATACTTTTTACTAAATCATGCATGTCTATTATCAAAATCGTTTTGTTTAGCAGCGCTACGCCAATGATATCCAACATCACGGAGAATAGATCCAAGCAGGATGAGCAAAGTCCACAGGGGATACGAGGTTACCTTCCCCCTTACAAAACTCACGATTTTTCTTTGGACGCAGGCACCCGAGTCGCAAAATCATAAGATATATCTATAAACTGTTATACCCCATTTTAATACGGGTCAAACAAGAGTATAAAATATTGGTAATTCTGAAGGTTAAATTAATTAAAAAGAGTTGTCACCTAATTATTTTAAAGGTGAATTAGGACACCAATTTTAGCTAAGTAATACTTAAAGTTAACTCTGTTTATGGTCTACTTAGCCTTAAGAGTATGGATAAAGGTGCTAATTAATTCTATAGGGAAGGTTATTAAGGCACCCTATATGATCCGTTAACTACGGTTAACCGGCCAAACTTAGGTTAATTAAATAAGGCCAAAACCAATTTTTTCAAGATAGGCTAGATATTATGCCCTTTGTTTTAAAATTAATGCATGACATAGCTAAATAGAATTTTGGCAGAAAATATTGGCCAACTTTTCTAGGAAAACATATAAACCCCAAAGAGTCCTTTAATAAAGCCAATAACTAAAGAAGTGTCCTTTATAAGGTTAAGTCTTAGGAAAAGTCTTCATATGTACTTTTAGAAAACTACTCAGCTGGACTTAAACATCTTGTGCTTACTAAAGTCTAATTTAACATCATTAGAAAAGGTTTTGATGAAAACTTTTGAAATAGTCATTTGAAAAACAGAAAAAAATTAAGTTTTGAAAGCGTCATTTGAAAAAGAGAAAAAAAAAAGTTCTTATATCTAAAGGCTACATTTTATGTGATTGAGATAGTAGTAATCATCGGTACTAAGAAGTAAAGATTCTGGTTCAACCAAATACACCATGCTACAATAAAGTTTAACATATAACCTCAGAAGTTGGAGATAAACTGAAATCACACAAGTAAAAGTAATAGCATGAATAATAAGGAAAAATAAATAAAGACGCCATAGGAATCCCCAAGCGTTTCGCTTGTTTTCTTGCTATCCGGTGCATTCTAAGGAAAATGTGTTGTATTGACTCCATGCCCGGGTATGGGTGACGGGTCTTATTCTGAGACTCCATTGTAAGAGTCTCGAATAAAAACTCCATATTTTGCTCCAAGTACATATGCAAAAGAGAAAGATAAAAATAAAAAAAAGTTAAAAAAATTAGAGGCAAAGATTTAACTCTAAATGATATACAAAATAGAACGCACAAGACAAACATATCGTTATTTTCTTAGTTTTGCAACAATCTAGAAACTTCAAAA
>MU750940.1:59903-79677 GCA_026770625.1 Nicotiana glauca | reverse complement strand
GGGGGGGGGGGGGGGCGCTCCGCAGATTGCCACGATCAAAATTTCTTCTAGGCTATTATAGGTCGGGCACAGAAGGAATGGCTGTCACAGATGAGTACAAGCGCAAGGAAAGATACCCAACCCCTAACCGGCTCTATCTCCCTTTCCTATTTTTTCATCTTCTAAAGATGGAAGCAGCAGCTGACTTGCAAGTTCAGGTGCAATTGCCAAAATTTGGAACACCATAACCATTACAGATTCCAATTGCAACTACTTGGTGTTACAGCAATCTTAACAACAGTGCTTTTAGATACATAAACATTGTTGCCCAGTAAAATATTTAACATCAAAAACATTATGAGATGTCAGATGCAGGAGTCAGTATGCTAGTATAACTTTGAGAACTACTCAACTTTCTCCATCTTCACCAAGCTCCCCATCTTCTAACTCTTCATAACCACCATTTCGACGTGACCCATCCCTATGATCTCTTCTGTGTCTTTTATGCCGACTTTCACCATCGGATTCAGGTGAGTGTGCAAGCTGTCAGAAAGAGGAAAAGAATATCAATATTGCAGAACACCAAAGAGCATAAACAGGACAGAGAACAAAATTTAGATGGAGAGATTAGAACCTTCTTTGACTTTTTACGATCACTGCTATGTCGGCGGGACCTTTTAGATTCCTCTTTCTCGTCCTTGTCAGATGCCACCTCATCGTTAGAGCTATGGTGTCGCTTCCGGTGTTTCCTTTCCTTGTCTCTTTCAGGTTCCTCTTTCTCATCCTTGTCAGAAGTCACCTCATCGTTAGAGATATGGTGTCGCTTCCGATGTTTCCTCTCTTTGTCTTTTTCTCTTTTTCTCTCTTCTTTGGGCTCATAGTTATCCGTTACATCCATGCTCTCGCTATCTGCCTCATCTTTTGTTGATCGCTCTTTTCCCCTTTCTTTTTCCTTCTCACGCTCTTTTTCCTTCTCTCTCTCTTTTTCCCTTCTCTCCTTATCCTTTCTCTTCTCTTTCTCCTCTTTTTCTTTCTCCTTTTTGGCCTGCAAAGTAGCAAACCCAAAAAAAATGAACAGTTATAACATAGTACATCTCTGATACAAAGTTTGTTAAGTATAGAATCTAATAGATGTTCCCAAGTATATTAAGAATAGAATCTAATAGTTGTCCCTGATTTTATCCGTTTGGAGAAATAAAAATTGTGAGATTACCCTTTGGTACTACTCTAATGCTAGAAAATTGTTAACACTCAATATGTGTTCTACACTTAGATCCAACATAAATCATTGAATGATTTTGCACTTATGAGAACATCAAGAGGAAATTAAGCTTTGCCCATGCAACTACATTTGACACGCTTATAGTAACTCAATTGTCCAGACACTTCACGAAGTGCACATATAAGGCTCTTATACACTTGCATTGTTATAAAGGTCGCATTTCAACCTAAATCAGTTGAATGATAGGAGAAAAAAGTTCCAGAACTGTATTTCAGAAACAAATTCATTTAAGAGGTACAACCAACAGTGTTCCTGAACATTATTCTAGAACCAAAATGATATTTCTTTAAATTAACAATAAAGATAAAGACAACCTCCTCTGTACCGTACTTTTTTAGTACCTCGAAAGAGGAATTTCAAATCCAACTCAATAATTTGTTCAGACTTAAAAAAAGTGCTTGGGCCATAGAAGCAGCCTCTGGGGATTAAAGGGAACTGGAAAACTAGGAACGATGTCACTTCACCAAAAGGCCTAATTTGAGTTCTAAGCGAAAAGCAGAAGTCTTTAATGCTATTGAAGAATCCCACATTGGTGCTTTAAAGGATGGGTGGTCTCCTAAATCTTGGGCAATCCTCACCTCATGAGCTAAGCTTTTAGGGATGGGTTCAGGAAAAGGATCCCCTGGATATTGGGTAGTTGTTGTTAAACCGGGTCAAATACTTTATGAAATGGGCGGAGTACAGAAAATATAGCCAGAAGGCTATTTCACTAGCAGGATCCAAAATGCCTATACGAACTCAATTCATTATTGAGTAATGTAATAGAAAAAAGAAACAAAAAAGGGCTCTTAGATATGAAACGAAACCGCATGTTTCCTATTTTTTTGGGGGACAAAAGGCCCAATGTCCATTTAACATGGTATCAGAGTAGGACCCAACCCAATTCTCGTTTCCGAAAATTGGGGCCCCAGATTAAATTGTCCACACTCTAGATGTCTAGCCTGCGCGTGAGGTGGGTGTGAAGAGTCCCACATCGGCGTTTTAAGGGATGGGTGGTCTCAATATTGTTTGGGCAACCCTCGCCTCATTAACTACTTTTTGGGGTTGAGATAGGTCCAAGGTCCATTTAACAGTGATAAAAAAATTTCACTCTCATAGCATGAATGTATTACAATTGAAAAGATGGAATACATTCTATCACATAACATGAGATACTCCATCTACTAGTTTTGGGGACAATGCAATAGACGGTTAATATCCTTCCACAATAGCGATCAGAGCATAAATATAAATTTGATCTTTATTCGAAAACAAAAGAATTCTGTCAGTTTGATAAACAAGTTGATATATTGCCTTTATCGTCTAATTAGTTCATTTTTCATGTTGGTATTATCCAATTTTGAATGTGTGCCTTCCTCCACATTTTACAATGTCATTCCACAACCAAGTTAAGGTTTAACTCACTTTCCGCTACTTCATTCTTATAAAATTACACTATGTTGTAGGCTATGAAAAATTATGCACTCTTTACTAACTTAATACTCTTATAGAGAAATTATAGAGTAAAGACATAATCCTATAATAGCCCTTGAAAGTTTAAATAGGGAAGGTAAACCTGATCAAGGTGGCCAAAAAATCCAATATTGACATTTCAAATTACAATAGTAGTAATCCACTACACTAAATAAAACCTTTAAATACAATATAAAAACAGATTTAAATTTTCTCATAATTAAAAACAAAAGACTTCACAAGGTTCCTTATTGACTGGCATTCTGCAATTGTGTAAGATAAGTTGAAAATAAAATGATTTGCTCCCTCTGTTCCGATTTATGTGACACTCTTTCCTTTTCGATCAATCCCAAAAAAAGAGGTAATATCCTAAAACCCCCTTAAACTATCCAACTTCTGTCAGTTTCCTACTTTAACTATTTGGTGTCCCCAAAACTGTATTCCCGTTCATACTAAAACTATCTCGTTGGATTGTTTGAGCTGTGTTTGGTACACACTCTTAATTAATGAAATAATGTCATATGGCATGATACGTGGCTATTTAAATCAGCCTAATGTAAAAACCTGTTTAATTGTTTTATTTTTTCTTTTCTTTTTCCTTTTTTCTCTTTTCTTCTTTTCTCTTCTTCTCTAACGTCACGTTTCCCAGCATAGAACGTGAGTTTGCAGACGATTTTTCCGGCAACTTTTTCTCCTTTCTTCCATTTTCTTTTCTTCTTCTCTTACACACAAATCACTCTTTCAAGAAAAAGTGAATCTTTTAAAGAATAAATCAAGATCTGTAAAGAAAAAAAAAATTCCTTTTTTGGGTAAAACCTTATACTTCACAGAAAATTCCATTCAAGTCGGTAAAAGTAACGAATAGCAAAATTGGAAGACAACTTCATTAAGTTTATTTTGAACACAACAGTTATAGACTTATAGGGGTTGTATCAAACCCAACTAGCAAATTACAAGGGCATTTCAGAATTGCAATTAAAGAAAGAAATTAAACAGCTAAACGCCTAACCACACCCTTTTTTTTCTTTTTGAAGCTTCTATGCTGCTGCTTCTTGTAATATTTTGCATCTTCTTGATGACATCAATGAAGCCAATTATTTCATCAAAGAAAAGAAAACAGAAATCCTCGTTAGAGGCCAATAAGAAATGATCACAGAGATTTCATCTCAGGGACATTGTGCAGGAGCATGACCAAAACCATTCAACCAACCCAAGAGATTTCACCTTAGGGACATGGTTAAGGAATGAACGAAGAGTAAAACAAGAAAGGGGTTAAATAAATTCATAAGAAACATGAGATGGAGAAAAAAATTCAGAGGAATCCAGCGGAAGAAATGAAAAAGAAAGGTGGAAAAATGAATAAGAAAGGTGAACAAAAGGAGGAAGAAAAAGCTACGATATTAAAAAAATAAGAAGAAAAATATTAAAAAGGATGAGGCTAATTAGTCACTACACACGGTCAGGAGGGACCATTTTGACCCGCTGTATTCACCAGTCACGCGCCCCTTTGCAAGTTATTTCACACATTATGCCATATAATTAATGAGGGATTTTTAATAGAAAGATATAATTTAGGGGGGTTTTGGGGACACCGAATAGTTAAATAGGAAACTAACAAAAGTTAGACAGTTTAAGAGAGTTTTAGGGTATTAATTCTTTAATGACATCTTTCCATATTTAATAATAATTCAACTTTAAACTTCCCATTTTACCATTAGTGTGATGACTTATAGCCACTGAAATTGTCTTAGACAAAAACTTTCAAAAATCTTTCTTTCATTCTTAATTGTGTTCAGTCAAATATCATAACATAAATTCGGATTGAAGGAGTAAAATGTATTCTCTAGCTAAGTTGTTCGGTCTCTTCACTTTCGGTGCCGCACCCGTGTTGACATGACGTGGGTGTAAGTGTGGAATCTGCACCGGATCTGGTCAACCGATTTTGGGCACTTTGACCAAAATCGACAGAGAAATTCGAAACATATACAATGATTTTCACAATAAAATTGAAAAAAACAAAATACCTTGTATATAAAAAAAATTTATGTCAGTCACTTTCCTTTTTATCTCCTTCTCGGATTCTCCTCTTGATCAATATTTTTCCTTCTTAGAATACCTTTCAAGTTTTTCACATATTGTCTCATAAATTAGATATATCTTATAACTCTATTTTTATATATTTGAATTATTTTTAGCCGAATCCATGCACATGTATCTTGGATATGTACTCCCGAATCTTAAAATTTAGATCATGAAGGATCCGAACGTTAGATCCGCACAAGAGTCCAAGCACCTTAGTTCCGAGGAGAACGTAAAGTGTCATATGTTTATCTTTTGGTTTTCACAGAATATATTAAAGAATTATGATGAAAATAGTAAGCGTAGGTCTTGTATTACTATTGCTTGTGTTGTAAAAAATGTATTAATACTTTCGGGGAAAGTACACATTGTTTCGAGTTTGACAGTGAAGGCATGGTGGACAGTGTATTTAGGATGGAGTATTATTTCCAAACTATGGTATGTGGATCAAGAGTCTTTCTGAATGTTATCCGGTATAATGAGTTAAAAAGTTTTACAAGGAGACTTTGGACACATTACAGGCTAGCCTCATAATCTGTAATCTAACCTTCCCTTTTTTTTGGATAAGTGAAACACTTATTACCCATAGTGAAAAGTGTACAACGCCCAGAAAAGAAATCCAATACCCGAAGAAGAAACTCCTTCCAAGTATGAAATCCAAGGCCCTCAAGATATTTTCTTGAGAAATCATGTTAAAAACAATATACATTGATCCTCCTCGTGGGTTTTGTTTTATGCTTTAAGCCATTCTAACCCAAGCTCCCACTATAGATGTGTTTGTTTCTCCTACCAGCTACATTTCCACTCTCAATTGATTCAAACAGCTTACCTCCTATTCATGATCTCCAACTTTCACCTTTATTAATTTCTATAGAATGGATCAACTCCTCTTAAGTTACAAGTGCTACACCAATTTCTTCTATTCCATATGCACCTCCAGATGAATGTAACTTTCCCTTATAAATTCGCTAATACCGCAGAGAAATTTTAGTTATCTGTATTTTCTATTTGTTATATTTAATAAAGTAAATATGAGCTAGATAAACAAGGATCAAGATTGCGCCAAGTCCGAAGATGCCCTTGAGAATACTAGGTGCGCTGATGATGAAGGTATAGATTGAACGCTAAAATTGACGAAGAAAGCACATATGATTTCATCTTCAAGGATGGCCTAATTTAAACACTCTTTAATTAACAACTAGATATGTTATTATTCTTATATAATACTATTATTCAGATATTGAGTACATTATTATATGAATTACCTTTTCCTCCTCTCGCCTGCGTTCCTTTTCCTTTGCCTTCTCCTGCAACAATGCAACATATTCCTCAAAGACTGCCCTTGAGATTGTCTCTTCACCAATAGCTCTGAAAGAAGAGAAATTAACAAAAGGTATTATGATCAATATAGCTGAAACCAAAAACGAGTACTGCAAAAAGAACACCCATATAAAGCAACTAAGATGGGGAAAAAGAAGTCACCTGAACTCTGAGCTGTCCTCCACGAGTTCTTTGCACTCCTCCCAACTAGAGGAAGCAGTTATTTCCTATAAGGTCCCAGATCACAAAGTGAGTAACAAATACAAGGGTGAAGTAGGAATATAAGATAATTCAGTAAATCCTTGCCAAGAGATTCGACATGCCTTAATGGTACTAAGCTTGTCAGTGAAATCTTTTGCAAGCCTTTGACGCTTTTTAGTTTCTTTTTCTTCCTTCTCCTTTGCTCTCTCAATTAGATCCTCAAAAATGAGCTGCAATCAAGCAACAAAGATATTTGGCAAACAGCATAACATTAGCAAATTCCTTCATTTTGTAAACATACACACACTATATTACCAGGATGACCATACTGAGGAAAATTAAACAGGCCTCATCCTTTACGGAAAAAATTAAATTAGTCAACTGAAGGAAATTCACAGGCATATGATCTATAAAATAGTCTGCCCCGACATAAAGAAGCTATCACTTTTGCTTTACATCTTTCTTCCGAATTTCATGTTGTTCCTGTTTTTCATATAATTTCTTTGCTGATACTAATATTGTCTCCTTTTTGTCTTTTTGTTTTCTTGAGCTGAGAGTCTTTCGGAAACAGTTTCTCTACTTCTTCGGGGTAGGGGTAAGGTCTGCGTACAGACTACCCTCCCCAGACCCCAGTAGTGGGATTTTACTGGGTTGTTGTTGTTATTTAATAGTTGAAGCAGCTGGAACAAGTATATTCTGGTCACTTTGTGACTGATAAGACATCATACAGAGACTACACCAGAAACGCACTACGGATGGGAATAGCATTCAGTTTCCCGCAAGTAACTAAATAGATCTGCCACTTTAATACAGAGACATTTAATAAGCATAATCCCCAGATAAAATTTACTAGGCAGCTTTATGCATGTTCAGGATATCCCAGCCAAGCAGACTAGGTATTAAGCCCGTGAAATGTCCTTGTTGCCCCTTATTTATGATTTAGAGTCTGCCAAGTCCCATCCTCATTTGTCTCCCTTCCTCTTTCATCTCTCTCCCCTACAGAACACACCATCTTTGCACGAACAAACACACCAAACACAAGATAATGAACTTCAATCCATTCTTAATCCCCTAGTTAGATCCAGTAGAGAGAATTGCGGATTTCAGACCTTATTGTGTCCTGCTTCCAATAATAGATAAGCAATTAAATCTTTTACCCTTCTGCATTCGTGAATTGAAGATCCCCCCAGCTTTTGCAGTGAAGGTAATAACTGTTGCCTTCCGGTCATAGTGCGGGAGGCACTCAGTTGAAAATTTAGAAGAAGGAAGCAAAGTCGAAGAGCCGGAGATGCTGCCTCACTTGTACATGTGTGGTCCTTGGAATGAAAGAATAGGAAACTATGTATATTTGACTAATAGCCTCTCATTTCTAGTTTTATGTCGTGCGCTCATGAGGCTCCAGTGTGTATAGAAGATAGAGTGTTATTCGTCGAGAATCATATTATGTTGCAGATTCTTTACCTTTTGGTTTTCATTGTTAATAAAATTATTTACATTATTATAAAAAGTAACTTGAGTTTCGCAAAAGGCTTTAAAAAATGTGGTGTCTGATGGCATTACGAGTAGTGTGGGGGGTGGAAGGAGGCTGAAATATGACCTAGTTCCTGCTCATGGAAATACTGGGAATTCTACTTCAATGGGATGACCGAAAACTGGAAGTAATGGAGATAAAGAAAGGAGAATTTATCGTGGCTACTCGTTAAGAAACCATGGGGATAGGGTGGAGGGGCGCTTTGGTAGTGTACATGAACAGATGGGGAAGGGGTCGAAGGTGAGTTTTTGGGGAGAAGATGGCAGGTACTTTGATGGAGTAGGAGATCTCATAGATGATAGCATGGCCAACTTCAATACTATTTGGTGCCACCAGAAGAGAGAGGGATGAAGGACAGTGCCAAGGACCATGGAGGAGTTCTCGAATTTATTGATAACCATCTTCTTATTGACCTTCCGATATTAGGAGCTATATTCACTTGGGCCAAGGCAGAAGATTCAACATCAAGATCAAGACTCATACATTTTGTGTCCACCAACTGGAACAATAAGTGATGTGGAGGGAGTATCTGCATAAGTTATGTGGGAATCTATGTATTCTTTGTACAGGATAAAATGTTAGTACTAAGTAATACAGGAATTAGAAGAGCTAAAATGACCAAAATACTCCTTATTTAGTTATTTATTAACTAGCTTTCTAAAAAGCAAGCAAAACATATGTTTTAATCCCTGCATTATAATTCATGTGCTATTAATCCCTGTATTACAATCCCCACATTATTAATCCTTATATTACAATCTCTGTATTACTAGTCCCCACATTATAATTTCTCCATTATTAATCCCTCCATAACTTGTCTTTAAACCAGACGAACTCCTTAGGGTAGAGAAAGGGGACAGGGCCAATCTTTTAGGCACAGGTAGTGTGGAGATGATGCATTGAAATTCACAATTCCTAACAACTATAGAATTCCTGCCACAATGAAATGACAGTCCAGCAGGCTCGGATGCTGCGTAAAGGGGAAATCAACTAGGACTACCTCTAAGGTTGGAAGGTTGTGGAATTTCAAAGTTTAGTTGAACTGCTCTACGTACAACGTAGGAATGCATATTCCATGTTACGGACAGAAATTAGAAACTAGTTTGGACTCCTGCAAAATATATGACAATCCCACATATCATAATCAAAAAACTAAAACAGAATACTTGCGAAGCTCAAGTTCCAAGTTTAACACCAAATTAAATCATTTGAAAGTGTGTCTTGCCCACAACAAAAAAACTAAGGTCCTCAAAACCTCTCTCTCCACAGACAAACAGCAAATGTATGTCCTATTAAACTATCCTGAACATAACACGTTTTGAATGATTAATTCGAAAAGGGGATTGCCTTCACTTCATTAGGCTACGAAAATAAGCATGCACGACCACCTCCTTTTAGGTTTGGGGGCACACAAATTAATACCTGTAGATTAACATCATGAACGGATGGGGAACCAATTCCTTCCAAAATAGCAGCTTTAAAGTCTTCGAATGTCCATGTTGACGAGATCGTGATCTGAAAATAGTGAAAGCAAAAAGACACAAAATCATACACCAGCAGCTACTTGTGAGGAAAAGCAAATAACAGTACACAACCCACCTTTTCTGACTTAACTACATCTTTTATTCGAACCTTGTCTTCATGGTACTGTTACATAGAGCAAAACACAAAGTTAGTGGTGATTTTATGCAAGACCCAACTCAGAAGACACAGTGCTCAATGCAACATATGAGGTAACTATTTCTCAGCACACGTGTGATATATTCACCCAATATCAAGTGACGCAACAAACTACCGAAGACACAATTAGACTTCTATTTTTTCATACGACAGACAGTGATCTCTGACATCCAATGCATCCAGCAACAACATTTAAGAAAGAAAGAAGTCGTTTATTTTTATTTTTTTGAGAAGGAAGAACAAAGTCATTAATTACCGGTTAATAATAAAATAATGCTATGTAATCTATCAATCATAAAAGAAGGCAAATAGCGGGACTACAGCATATTGGGACCTGTTTTTCCAACTCTTCAACGACATCTTCAAACAAATCCTTTGGTGTCGAACCAGAAGTGTTTGATGCAACAGCCTGATAAGCCACAGACTCCTTAACCTACAGTTCCACACAACCACAGGTCAACCGTCGAGAAAGGTGGAATTAACAAGAAGCATAATGAAATGATATGGTATTTGAGAATACATTTTCTTAAAATAAAGAGCCTTCTTTATCGTTTTTAAAGTTAGCAAAGTGGGAATACCATCTGACAATAATCACGCCAAGATGTTTTCGCAGTAAGCGTGCCTGCAGCGATTTGCTCCTCCATCATCTTTCGAAATGCATCCCGGTTCTTACGCTCCGAGCGCCTCAGTTGTTCCTTAAATTTGATTAAAAAAACACTTAAAGAAGTTGATCACATAGAATGAAGCATCAAAGAGTAGTTTTGTCTCCCGCAGCACCCCATGATAAATAATAAAAAAGGAGGCCTCAGAAAGCACCTTTTGCAATTTTCTCTGTTCTTCGTCCTCCTTCTCCAGGTCACGGATGTATTCCTTCAGAGAACAAAAATATCAGGATAATCAACTAGTAAAAATGGTGTTTTTTTCTTTTAAAAAGGACAAGAAGATAGAGAGGAAATGGAAACCTCAACAGAAACTTTAGGGCATAAATTGGTTGAACTTTAAAAGAAACGTCTACATTTAAAGTCACTTGTGTGGATATCCTTTACATATTTGAATAAGTTATCCCTGTTTCTCTTAATAGACTCTGCATTCCATTCCAGTAACTTCCCCGAATATTGTTTAGAAATTTCAAAAAGTTAACTTCTTTCTGACTAGACTTTGCACTCCATTCCAGTAACTTGCCTGCATAAAAAATTTACCTGGAAAATATCTAAACGATCAATTTTTTCAAGGCGCAAACATCTTTCATCATCTTCCAGAAGATCTTGGACTTTGCGCCACTGGGTATCTACCTGTGGCTCCAATGCAACCAAGTAAGAACGAACTCCCAGGAAATAAAAGGGACAAAAGGAAGAAAGTGATAGAAAGATCCAACTACCAGATCTACTTGGGGGAGTCGGGTGAAGAAAGGCTTAAAAATTAATCCCTCCGTTTCAATTTGGATGAGATAGTTTGACTCGGCATGGAGTATAAGAAAACAAAAAAGCAGACTTTTGAAACTTGTGGTCTTAAAAGCTTAAGGGGTAAAAGAATGTACGAAAAGAGGGGGATAAAGATAATTTTATGATATTCATATCTTGAATTAATTTATAAATAAAGATAAATAAATAACACTCACGAAAATAATTGATAAATTTAGACAATTGAAGAATTTTGAACAATATAACTCAAGTTTAAAAATTATATAAATATTTCCAAAGTAAGAAAATATATATCTATATGACATTAAAAAAGAAGCACTATCAAAATATTAAGAGCCCGTTTGGATTAGCTGATTTAAAGTAGCTGATAAGCATTAGGTGCTGAAAAGTATTTTTAAGTGATGAAACTGATTTAATAAATATGCAGTTACGTGGTTAGATACAAGTGCTAAAATTGATAATAAGTTGTTGCGGTATTTTAAAAAAAGTGTTGATAAGCTCTTTTTTCTGTTAAAATGACTTAAATAACCTTAGAACTGTTTACACTTATAAGGGGTCATTTCTTCAAAATTTTAGATTCCAGATCGATTCAAATATAAAATATTATATTTGTCATTTTATTTTAAATACAATTGTGCTTAGATAAGATAACTTTTATGATAAATATAATTTATTTTATGATAAGCATATAATCATAAGTTGTAATAATTAATAAATTGACAAAAGTTTATCAGTAAAAAATAAAACTAAATAGGACAAAATGTTTGAAGAGAAACAAACATTGTCTTCATCACCACAACACTTAGAAAGCAAAACACTAAAATTTAATATGTCCTCATTTATTACATACAGTCTAAAGATTAATACACAATCACATAAATACAAATATGCAAAGGAATAGAGAATTTGCTCATCTTAAATAGTCAATGAGAATTGCAGACTTGCAGAGGCAGGGGATTGGGAGGGGGGGTTGAAACAATACTTGAGGCAGTGAGTATCGATGTAAGAATTTTGTTTTAAAAAAATATATTTTAAGGATAAAATAGTAAAAATCTTGGTCAAACTTAAAGTGCTTATAAGCTAAAAATTCATAAGCTGGGGGCGACCAGCTTATGGCTTTTGGCTTATTTTTGACTTATAAGCACTTTTAACTTTACCAAACGCGTAGATAAGCCGAAAAGTGATTATAAGCTAGTTTGACCAGCTTATAAGCTTAGCCAAACACTGTCTAAGCCAATAGACAAGTCAATAAAAAGTCATATTAGTAAATATATAGTACTAAGTACTTGCTAATTTAATAATAATAAAGAATAAATAAGGAACAAACAATTTATTCGATTACTATGTAATGTTAATTCTTTGATTTTGTATAGATTTTGTTATATTTCTATACACTACATTAAATAATTAAATAATAACTAATATTTATTAAAATAATACTCCCTCTGTTCCAGTTTATGTGAACCTATTTTCTTTTTGGTCCGTTCCAAAAAGAATGAACCCTTCTTAAATTTGGTAACAATTTAGCTTAAACTTACAACTCAACCCTTAATGAGAAGCTTTTTATAACCACGCAAATACTCTGGGCCCCATTTGGACTTGTTTAGGACCACAAATTCCAAAAGTCTTCATTTTTTTCTTAAACTCCGTGTCCAGTCAAACAGGTTCACATAAATTGGAACGGAGGAAGTATGACATATTATATCATAGTTGTATAAGGTTAATATTTTGTCAAATTATACGTGCATCGCACGGTTTCTAACACTAGTTAAAGATAAAATGGGTAAAATAAAGAGTTTAAAGTTGAATTATTTTCAATTGTAGAAATGTGTCATTCTTTTTGGAACGAACTAATAAGGAAAGTGTGTCATCTAAATTGAAACGAAGGGAGTAACAAATACCTTGATAAAGCCACAAGTCTCCAAAAATTGTCTGTACTCCAATCTATTTTGTCGATACTCCTCTTGTGCCTTTGCCCTCTCCTGGAATAACACATCAAATAAGGACAAAAGACAGAACTACGCTCATGAAACAGGGTGCTACTTGGTAGGATTAAGATGAATACAAAAGAATGAGCATTCTCAATAAGAGAGTACGAATAGAATCGGTATATCACTGATTCAATCCGAGCTCTTGGAATTGGAATAAATAGCATCAACCCATCGGGTTTATTGTTTTTCTAATTTCTTCTCCAGCCGAGTGTGAAAGATTACCTTTTGATTTACCAAAAGCGTCTTTTGTCGAAATGGAATGGCTTTTCTTTTTCATTTTCTTTTTTATTTATTATTTGTCGTGAATAGGGAATCATTACACATAGTAGGCCCGATCAGCGTGTTTTTTTGTTTTACGCCTCGTAACTCTTCCTCAGCTAGGCTTGGGCGCATTTAACCAAACCACAAATTTTTGATAAGAAATACACAGGGTTTTTCTCTTTCCATTGCTTATTTTTCATTCGCTTATTTAGCAACAATACAGTTGTCAACTTGAACAGATTTTATGTGATTCATGTCTTGTTTCAAAAATCTGGGCGATGCATATTGCGTGCATTTACAAAAGTGAGAATTGCAACAGCTTACCTTTTTCTGAAGATCCACCAAGTAGTTCCTGAAGAGATCTTCACGATCAGCCTCTCGTTCGACGGCCTTGAACCGTTCATCATCCTCAAACATGGTTACTGCCTTACTGGTTATTGTATCACAGGAGATGGTTAAAAGGGGGGAAAGCTGCTTCCCTTACTTAAGTTAGCACGTATAAATTGAAGGGGAGCTTCTATCACCTACCTCCATCTAGTAGATGAAATGAGTTCCTTGGACTCCTAAGACAGTTAAAAGTAAAACCAGGTTAAAACTCTATCACATAGTTATAGACAACAAATGATGTCTGACATGTCACGATAGATGCACAAATGATAGCAAATTCTTGGGGTAACTTCTCTTCTTTATAGCTAAATTATCATTTAATTAAGATTCCTTAGAGCAAAGGAATTATAGCGAGTTTTAGGAAATTGCTACTAACATGCTTCAATCAATTGATAAACTATGGCCTTAAGTTAGGAATAGCTACATAAGTCCTCTATATCCTTCTGTTCTATTCAGGCCCATTTCATTCCAATACTATATAATCACAAATGATATGTAGGATATAAAATGGGATTCAACTTTTTTTGTTGATAAGGTAAAATGAGACTCAGCTATTCGAAACTTTATCTTGAGAGCAAGCATAAGATGAAGGATTATTTTACAGGCAGTACGGTCCGAAGAAACCTTTTTAAGTATTCTGTGTATTCGTTACTAACAATAAAAGTAGAGGTAAGAGCAGAACCGGCCATGAAAACCATATCAGGACCTTTAAGGAGGACTTTTTACCTCTAACATCTTTGTGAATTCTTCTTTTGCCTTTCTTTGTCTATGGCGCCTCTCCTCAGCCTCCTGTTTCTTCCTTTGCATCAAGTACTGTTGGGCAGTAGATAAACACTCAAAAACCGATTGGTTTCAATATTCTCACCCCAGATTGACAAATATCATGATTGATATGTCATACATCACATCCCAACACATGAAACAGCAGTAGCAAAATTTCTACTGGGGGGAGGGAAGAAGACAGTTTAACAACTATAAAACCCTGTGGTTACCTCATTGAATGCCTGTTTCCGCTCACCAAGAGTTTTCAAAGCGCCATATCGCTTATCGTTGATTATTACTCGCATTGTCTGGTATAATAGTTCACTATCAGTCTCACGTGTTTATAAATAGATTCTAAACTAAAATAGCATGTCTGACTAACCTGCTCCCATGTCCAATCAGATTCAACATTAGCAAACTCTAGCAGCGCTTTGAACGCATTTTTAGCCTCCTACAAGATATAAAATAAGTAATAGTGGAATATTAAGCACAAAGCAAAAACATAATTAGAGAAACACATACTATCACTTTACCTGCTTGGTACTCATAAAAAATTCATTTTACCTGCTTGGTCGCATATAGAAAAGGTTCTTCTTCTGTTGTTTTCTCCTCTGCAGGTACCACATTAACCTTCCCAGCAACTGCCATGCCCTTCTTTGCCTCCTATAAGTCACGTTTTAAACAATAAATTTAACAAGACAGAAATAATTTTTTTCAATCTATTATGCACCAGAATCCCACAATTGGACAGAGAGGAAGAGCATTTCCAAGGTATGGCAGGGCTCATGTAAAAGAGGTGGAATCATATTCTCTGCCCCTGCTGGCAGTGGCAGGGGGGAAAAAGGGCATGTCTTTTTGAAACGGATTTGCCAGCACAATCAAATTTCAAATAGAGCTGCTGAAGGACTCGGCCATACCTCAATATCCTGAATAGAAGCTCCACTTAAAGAACTAGCAACTTGAGGAGATAAATTTTCAAAGCCACTCCTAGAAATTATTGAAGAGTAATCTTGAAATGTCAGACATAAAGACATGACAGACAAAGTTAAGCCACTGTTAGAAAATGAAAGGGGTCCATACATTTGAGTCAGACTGGCATTAGCTAGAGCAGCAGATCCTGTACTCCCTGAAACAGCGGGTGAAGAGATACCAGATGAACTTGGCATCACAGGGGTCACAGCAGGAATGGCTGATGATCCAGAAACCACCAGAGGTGAAGCATGATCAGAAACAGCAGATGTAACTGGAACAGGGCTTGAAGCTACTCCAGAAACCGTTGAAGAAGGGGTGGAGCTAACCGGGGTGACAGCAGATGGTTGTTCTGTTGAAGTTGCAGCTGCGGTGACTTGGACACCAGAAATTGTGCTTGCTCCGGTCTGAACTACTTGACCAGCAGATTTTTCCGCCAGTTCACGAGCCAACTGATGGTACATGCTGATGAATTAGTTCCATAACAAATAGAGAAAAAAAAACTAAAGTACCCGATAAAGGAAATATATCCTTCACGAACCTTTAGTTCCTCAGGTATTGTCCACTTAGACTGCTTTGTTTCTTTGTTGTAGTAATACCTGAAAGATCCCAATAATACATAATCATTAAACAGAATTGAAAAGCATATCACAGCAGCCAAGAAGAACCAAAATGCTTGTACTGGTAAATCTTACTTTCGACCATCTGCAGTTGTGAATTCTTTCCATACCGTCGACGCATCAGCTCTCTGTTAAAGCACAAAACATATGCACAGTTTAAATGTATATCTCAAACTAAAAGGGCAGTAATTAACATCTGAACAGCATTAAAAGTCTCACAATGTTATTGTTCCAGGCACTAATGAACAAATAACCATGAGCAAGCCCAGTACTAATGAACTTAAAATTCAATTAGCAATAGGAAGGCAGCCCTATATTATAGTGTAAACAATGATATAAAAAAGGTAGTTGTCATAGGCATATAAATTTACGTGATAACTAGCGAGATAAATGCTACCAGGTGTGATATCACAATCTGCCAAATGCATGCAGCTTTTAAATACCTTGCCACAAATTTTGAATGATTCATCAGGAAAAGAATCAAATGAACTTGGTCAACAACATAAAAGATACTCAAATACCTCACCAACGAACAACTCTCTGTCGAACCTTTTTACCAAGAAACAAATTAAAAAAACCTTATGTAATAATTATTTAGAGGAATATATTTACTAGCTGCAGAAAGAGGACAATTTGAGCAGAGGAAAGAAAGGGCACAAATTCAAAAAAATTGGACGAAATAAGCAAAAGAATTGTACTGTCAATGGAGAAATGATAAATCCAAAGAAGCAGCCAACTTTGAAACTCAATTGAAGAAAACTGCTGGAGTGCTTAAAGTACAACTGTAGCACGATGTTAAAACAGCAACAACATCATCTGGCAAAAACAAATTTCTTTGGCAAAAAAAATAAAAACAACACCATCTAATTCCAAGCTGGTTGGTTCAGCTACAACTCTCGCACTTTATGTTAATTGCACCTTTTTTTAACATGAATTCAACCATTAATTGTACTTTTCAGTTGTGTCAATCAATTTAGTATCAATCAAAAGATGATACTGCTTATCAAGTAGAAAAGGGTGTTTTAACCATTAAATGAAAGTCATACACCCGTAAAGATGGTTGAAAGAAATACAAGGAAATATCGCAATATTCCAAGACAAAAGCATGTTCACTCCACGTAAAATTATATGTTTACTAGTGGTTATGAGAACAGTAGTTCTACCTGTCAACTAGAAAGGTCATAAACATCAAGCATGTCATGTTCGACAAGAGAAGATGTGAAATTACAAAGAACTAAAATAAACTGGCTCATTGAAGGGAAACCTTGGCGTAACTGGTAAAGTTGTTGTCATATGACCAGGAGGTCACGGGTTCAAGCCGTGGAAACAGCCTCTTGCAGAAATGCATGGTAAGGCTGCGTACAATAGACCCTTGCGGCCCGGCCCTTCCCTAAACCCCGCACACATAGCTGGAGCTTAGTGCACTGGTTTGCCCTTTTTTTATTGATGGTAATAATCAACAATGATCAGATTTCAGATCAAGAAGTAAAGGTTAATGAAGTACTTACGCATCTGAACCAACTTCGACAAAAAAAATCATGATCAAACTAAATTGTTCCCAGCTTACAAATCTGGCAAATTCTATCTCAGATGAATTTGTTAGGTAAGGAAAGTTTTCCACATACAGAGAGGAAAGCACTAGGAAAAAATCCAATCTACCCAACTAAAATCTCTGTCAGCATCTCTCGCTCCTTCTTCCCCCTTGTCACCCCCCCCCCTTCCCCGGGTCGTCTCTCTCCCCCCCTGCCTTCTTAATTATCCTCAATTGGATGGAAACCTTAACACACCACTTTTTAGAGAGGTAAAGGTGTACATCAAAATCTCCTCCAAATTGGAAGAGACAGTAGAGAGAAAATTTAGAGGATTAGATACCAAAAGAAGTTGAGGAAGGTGACACATGGAGAGACAGGCATTGGAGACCAAAGAGAGGCTCACATAGCAGCAATCTTCACTTTCCTGGTGCTTTTAAGTAAATCAAGCAAGCAATTTGGAACCAACAACCAGGTTGCCAAATTGAAGTAAAATAGTACTTGAAAGAGAAGCCAATTACCTAATTAAGTCCATTAATATGAATGGAGACAAATAAATCTCCTGAGGGACATAAGTCAGGAAGATAAAGGAATTAGGGATGTCCAAAGTGTATTTTTGGATCTGATCAGGAAAATGGAAGTTCGTGACAATTATCAAAATATTGAAAAGGAGCCAAGAAAAGACAAAGGACAGCCAAATTCAGAGAATTGAGGTTAAGACACAAGAAAGGGTACAAAATTAGAAGGAATCCATAGCCGGAAGATTCTACAAAAGAAATTGTTGAGTTACATAGTTGTCCTTGAATTGTGTAACAGATACCAGAAGGGTTTATAGAGGTCCTGTTTGCTCAACCCATTGCCTCAAAATTTTGGGTTGGATGCTTAACTTCTTTCAGTTAATGAGATGGCTCAATGGAAGGGTGACAATAGTAAACAATGTATTAGATGGAACACGTTAAAACCTGCTCATGATTCACTGGACAGCTTACCCTAACCCCCGAATGGATCTAAGAAGTTGGCATAGGGTTAGGGTGAGAAAAGGACAGAGTATTAGGGTGAGACATAGCAGAAGGCCTAGAGCACCATTCCAATGTGCATTTTCTGGAGAATATGGCTTGAGAGGAACCATAGATGCTTTGAACGGAAAGCAATCCATTTTTCCTTTTTCTGAAAGCTAGATCTGTTAATGCTTTGTTATTGCAGTGGGTCTCAAAGAGTAAATGACGTTGACATAACATTGACCTTATCAAAAAAATGGCATATCATACTGAACTTCCTAGAATCTTTCCATCTTAGAGGAGAAGAGTCCAACAATACTTCTGTACATCAATGCACCTTGCCTCATAAGATGATAAACTTTTGATTATTTTAAAAGAAAAAAGGATAAATGAACTTAAATCTGTCCAAATAATATCAGAGTAGACAAAGATCCTAAATTCATGTCTCACTGTCACCCACTACCAAAAAGTACACCCCTTTTCCTGGCCCAACAGAAACAGACCACCCAAAAGTGAGGGCTTGTTAAGACAGTAATTAATTAGTAGAAATGTATCCTCTCCAGCAACTTAAGCTTTGAGATAAGGCGAGTTACATAATTCAACGTGGTATCAGAGCCAACATTTGGTAACATCATTATTACACTGGTAAGTTTATGTTGAAGTTCACTAAGAAACCCAAAATCGTGTAACCATGCAGAAGAGCCTTGATTAAATAGTTGTCTCACATGATATGCATGAGGGCTTCCAAAGGATTTTATAAAAGCTCTTAGGTTGGTCCAGCCTCTGTTTTAAGGTTTTGGGTTGGATGCTTAAGTTCTTTCATAGAGATAGCTGCCTTATCTACGCAGCAGAGTGATATCTTGGACCAAACCTTTTCATTTCAGAGCCTGGTCCTTTTACAGGGGTCAACAGTTGTTAAGCTAAGTCACCTTTCACAAATGGGTATTTCACTTGCCACAAAGGGCAGAAGCATTATGCAGGAGAGCCTTGATTAAATAGTTGTCTCACATGATATGCATGAGGGCTTCCAAAGGATTTTATAAAAGCTCTTAGGTTGGTCCAGCCTCTGTTTTAAGGTTTTGGATTGGATGCTTAAGACGACAGCTTTTGCTCGTCTGTATGAAGAACTAGGTAACAAAGGTGGGGAGAAGAAGTTATTCCGACTCGCTAAGCTGAGAGAGAGGGCGGCCCGGGATCTGGACCAGGTGAGGTGCATAAAAGATGAGGACGGGAAAGTTTTGATGGGGGACGACCAGATTAAGAGGAGATGGCAGACCTACTTTCATAAACTCCTAAATGAAGAAGGGGATCG
>MU750940.1:45631-58942 GCA_026770625.1 Nicotiana glauca | reverse complement strand
ACTAGATAGTTATGAGGTAATCGTAGGATGTTACTGATCAGCTACCGATACAGGGAGTTATCTGTTGGATATTAGTATAACTTACATCTATTTCGTATTTCTTATATTTCTTATATTCCTGCTATTTTGTTATTTTGCGTTATATTGTGTATTTCATGTTAATCTTAGTATGAGTCTATTAATAGTACTAACGTATCGTCTCTTGTTGATGTCTTGAGCCGAGGGTCTCCTGGAAACAGTCTCTCTGCCCCCGGGGTAGGGGTAAGGTCTGCGTACATATTACCCTCCCCAGACCACACTTGTGGGATTATACTGGGTTGTTGTTGTTGTTGTTGTGGGTTGGATGCTTAAGTTCTTTCATAGAGATAGCTGCCTTATCTCCGCAGCAGAGTGATATCTTGGACCAAATCTTTTCATTTCAGAGCCTGGTCCTTTTACAGGGGTCAACAGTTGTTAAGCTAAGTCACCTTTCACAAATTGGTATTTCACTTGCCACAAAGGGCAGAAGCATTCTGGTTATTACTTGAGGCTCATCTGCTGTGCTCCTCTTCACAAATTAAATTATCCAAACAAAAATAGATAAGTCCAATCTATGACAACAGAAACTAGGAGAAGCTACTAAGAACAGGAGGGGAAAACAAACTTCTCATTCAAAAAGATTACACAATAAGATAAAAGTGCAATGCTGTGAAATTCCTCAATAAACATCAATGAATGTCAACAAGATGAGATAAAAGTCGGAGAATTTCTTCCTCAGTGAATACAGAGAAATGGAGCTTCAGTTTTGACAGGAAATTTTTAACAACCAACATGTATGGCCAATTCCACATAATATCAAGTTAATAAATTGCAACATAAGATGGACTAACAAATTGTTGCCTGCCTTGAGAAAGTGAAAGCACCTTCACTTTGAGCACTAATCGCAGTTGTTTATATGCCCATGACTTGCCATGACATCTACAAACCAGTGGAAGAACATGCAAAGAAAAGTAGAATACACATAAAACGATTTTGAACTAGTTAACTTCTACAGCAGTTGTTAACATCCACAAAAAGGAAACAATATTGCAGATTTAGAGAAGCAAATGAAAAGCGCTCTAATGAACAGTGCGTAAGACTTCAATAATCAAAGAAACAGCAATTAAGAGTACGACTAACCTCTAAAGGTGTCATCAGCTCCAAAGGCTTCTCCCAGCTGGATTGCTTTGTAACTTTATTGTAATAATATCTAAATAAGCCAACAAATTAATCAATCAGTCAACTATACACCTCAATCCCAAACCAAATAACCCGGGAAGAAATGGAACCGTCGAAGAGCTATAGCTTAGCACTGCAAGCAGCACAATTTGACTTCTGAGAGATGGTTAAGTAAAATGATTTAATTGATGAACGGCAAAGTCTTAAAAAAAGAATGCCAAAAATCCAACTCACCGTCTCCCATCAGCAGCTTCATACTCTTGCCAGTCAGACGCATTCTGTTGTGAAGCTGTGCCCGCCTAATCACAGTGCAAACGGTAAGGTAATAACAACAGGAAGAATAAAGCCAGTACAGATGTCAGCCACAGAGAGGGTCATCAAAGTTAAGTGCTTAGAAAGAATAGTTCAACTTCCAGTTAAGGTACTGAAACTCCATTTGCAATTACAAGGTATAACAAACTTCGCAATGCATTAGAAAACCTTGCAGTTTCTTTTTTCATGGCAAACTATGTTATTTGAGATAATAAGATGAAACGATACATCCAACAACCATTACATTGCTCAATATCCAAGATACAGAAATGCTCTCCATGTTTGAGTAGACCAAAATGACAAGACCTTTTTTACCTCCACACAAAGCAGTAAAAGAAAATTCTGAAAGTCTTTTATGCTTATGCTGCTACTGGACCCCTTTTCTACTGTTCTTCGTTTTCTACTACTCCCTCCGTTTCAATTTGTTTGTCCTAGTTTGACTTGGCACAAAGTTTAATAAAGAAAAGAAGACTTTTCAAACTTATGACCTTAAACATGCCATAACATTTGTGTGGTTGTAAAACTTTAAAACTTGTGGCCTTAAACAAGTCATAGCATTAGTACGGTACAAATCCAATTAAGGAAATATAAGAAAGTGGCAATAACGGACTAATAAGAAAATGGTGCCAATCTTTTTTGGAACGGACTAATAAGAGAATAGCGCCAATCTATCTGTCACAATTCATCTTTTCGTAAATTTACAATTTTGGCAGGTGTAGGATTTGTTGATCTGATTTCGTGGTTACCCAAATTTTTTAGCCAATTTTAGCTGCTGGATTGTCAATTATTTATGCCCATTGTCTTCCAGATATGCGTTCTTTCGTCATGAATCTAATGGACTCCTTATTTTGTCTGAACTCTAGACACAATAGTTTATTAGTAAGGAATATAACAAATATATGCTTCTTTCTAGGTTTAGCATTTTCGACTAATTGTGTATTTGGTATGCTCGAACATTTTAACCTTTTCTGCACCCAAAATTTTCCATCTTGGTTTATCTGCTTGTTTTCCTGAGCCGAAGGTCTATTGGAAACAACCTCTCTATCCTCACAAGGTAGGGGTAAGATATGTGTACACACTACCCTCCCCAAACCCCACAGTGTGGTATAATACTGGGTATGTTGTAGTTGTTTATCTGCTTGTTTGCTTAATGTTTGTTTTTCTTGTTGAATCCCCCAAAAATAATTTAAGTGAGATTAACTTAAAAAAAAAATTCCAAAAACAACAGAACAGATAAAGCTTTGCAAAGAAATTATACAAAGCTAAAGATGGTCAAGGGTATAATAGTAACAAATATTTTTTAAACAAAAAAATTACTATATTATGACGTATATGATGTGTACTATTTTTTTAATACAACCAAACATTCAAAAAGAAATAATCCCAGCATAACAAATACCTACATAACAAATTCCTGCATAACCAATAAATGCATAACTAATCCCTCCATAACTTATCTCTGAACCAAATGACCCCCCTTAGTGATCCGACAAGATATAAGTGGTTGATTGCTAAGTCGAATTACCTTACAATGACTAGACCTGACATTTATTTTCCTACGAATGTTATCATTCAATTTATGGATTCTCCTTGAAATAGTCATTGAGATGCAATTGTTTGAATTAAAATCAACTCCAGGCAAAGAACTACTCTTCGAGCATCGAGCTATGAGCAGATCATTGAATATATGGATGTTGATTGGGGGAATCACCTTCTAATAGATTTTCTACTCCTAGATATTGTGTTTTCGTAGGAGGAAATTTGATGGGTTGGAAGATTGCTCACTCTAATGAAGAAGCCGATTATCGAGCAATGGCTATAGCAACTTCTGAGCTAATTTGTATCAAACAATGGTTCAAAGAATTAAACTTAGGAGAAATCAATTAGATAGAACTTATGTGTGATCATCAAGCGGACCTTCAAATTGCGTCAAATCTGGTATGATATGAGAGGACTAAACACATTGAGATTGAATCTCACTTTATTAGAAAAAAATACTCTCAAGAGATATTGTTATAAAATTTGTTAAGTCAAATAATCAGCTTGCAAATATTTACACCAAGTTCCTCACCAGTCCTTGAATTAGTTACATTTGTAACAGCTCGGTACATATGACTTACATGCACCAGCTTGAGGGGGAGTATTAGTTAGTTAAGTGTCTGTATAGAAGACTTAGGCTTCACTTGGTTTTTTTAAGAGTAAGACGTCTGAATCTGAATACATATCTGAATATCAAGATGTGTATTAAGATTAAGACATCTTAATCTGAATACACATATTAAGATCTGATGTCTGTATAGAAGACTTAGGCTTCACTTGGTTTTTTTAAGAGTAAGACGTCTGAATCTGAATACATATCTGAATATCAAGATGTGTATTAAGATTAAGACATCTTAATCCGAATACACATATTAAGATTTGAATACTAAATGATTAAGACCGTTTGTTTTTTAAACATCTGAATATATAAAATTTATCTTTATTTAAAAATTAATAAACATAACAACAACAACATAACCAGTCTTATCCCACATCGTGAGGTGTGGGGATGGTTGTGTGTACGCGGACCTTACCCCTTGTGAGGATAGAGAGATTGTTTCCAATAGACCCTCCGCTCAGGAAAGCATTAAAAATTAATAAACATAAATTCAAATAAAATACTAATTAATCTACTATTCTAATAATTTAATAAATATTTTTTTTTTAATATGGTATTGGTGGTGGTGATGGCTTATAGAGGTGCTTGTGAGTGCCGACTAGAGGCAGTGGTTGGTGGTGATTTTGGTTGATAGTGGTGGTGATTGGTCGTGAATGGTTGATGGTGGTGGTGGTGGGTGTTGATAGTTAATAATATGGGTGGTGGTGGTTGTGGTTGTGATTGAGGAATGTAATGGTGGGTAGTGGTAGTTTATAATGGTGGGCGATGCCTGCTATGGTTATTGATAGTGATGGGGTGGTTAGTGGTGGTAGTTGAGATGGATGAGTGTGTGGTTACGGTTAAAGATGATGGTGGTGGGAGTGGTGGGGTGGGAGTGGTGGCGGCTACGACTGAGGATGGGTAGTGGCAGTGGTAGTAGTTGATAATGATAGGCGGTGCCGGCAGTTAGTAATGAATGTGGATGATAGCATCTTAATGAAATTAAGTCTTTGCTATAGATCTTAATTATACAAACCTATTCAGACCCATTAACCGGTTGTGACGTTAAAAGAAACACACTTACTTAATGAGTAAGTCTAAATGATTAAGATTCAGACTTTAAAAATAAACGCACTTAATGTCTGAGATCTGAATGATTAAGATTCAGACCTCCACTAAGTGCAAACAAATGAGGCCTTAGTGTCCATATTGGAAAACGTATTATGTACGATATAAAATATAGGTATAACTAGGGCTCGATATAATACAAAAGCGTTACACATCTTAATAATACTTTCCCGTGCCTTTACTTTTCACATAAACTATTAGTTGAATGTTAATTTGTCGACGATATAATACCCTTTTATGTATTTTTGCTAGCTTTAACAAATACCATTATCTAACCAAAAAATTTAGAAACAACATCGTAGATGGCTACGGCCAACACAAATAGAAAAGGTATGTTTAAGGTGAAAAGGTGGGAAGGGTAAATGAGTGATTCAGGTGCTGCTACAAGCCTTCACCCCCGATGCTCTTATTTTGAGGAAGGGGTCACAAGTCCATCTGAGAAAATACAAAATATGGGATACATATTACAACAACAAACAACCCAATATAATCTCGCAAGTGAGGTGTGGAGAGGGTAGTAAGTACGTAGACCTTACCCTATCGTGAAGGTAAAGATGTTGTTTCCAATGGGATAAATACTCAAAGCTAAATTTTGAAAGCATATTATTTTCACGGCCACAAAACTCACTGATTGTGGTTCAGTAACAACGTGGGCTTTTTATTTTTTCATAGTTGTGATTTAGTTTCCATGTCTTCAAATGATTATACATATTAATATCCCACAATACCAGAGAATTTTCAAATAAGCATTAGTATCAAGCTTGTTATATACTTATTTTTGTTAAATAAGGTGGTATCCCAGCCAACATGAAAACACTACAATTATTCCACTAGGTACCAATGATAATAGGTGTCCATCAGATTGCAGACGAAGACTCCTCCATTGCAAGTTTAACAAGGGGAAAAACATTAGCAGGCGCATTTTTGGATGATTTGGCTACAAGTTCAAGACTGTTCTGGAAAAATATGATACGACCATTTAACATGCATGAAGATGCTGCATAAACATTTTCCACGTAAATCAATCGACTCCGCAAACTGGCAAGACCTTTTTTGCTGCAAATATATACAATATATACTAATATATAGATGACATATCATAAACGAACATACAAACATAGCCAAGACCCTATGCTGACTTCAAAGAAAAGAACAGACAAACAGCAACAATTTGCAAAAATATGGTAATTCAGAGGCCCCAATTTTGTTCTTACTTGAGTAATGTTGGAAAAAAAAAATCAAATCGCTACGGGAAACAAGCATACCGGAACTGATGGAGCTATAGCTGACAATTGCTGACTGGTCAGTAAATTAGGGGCAGCCACTGGTGTGGTTTGACTTCCAGATGACAGCCAAGGTTGTCCCCCTGAAGGGAAAGGAGGAACATGCATTTGGGATGACGATTGAACCTGAGAGGGCATGTTCAGGCCATTTAGTGCTGGGGCAAAAAGAGGTGGTGCAAACTGAAAATAATCACTAACAATATAAAGAAGCCAAAAGTAGGCCAAACCGTAAGTTCAAGGAACCTTGTGCTATTTCTTACCATATATGATGATGAGAACGGATTTCCAGCACCACTAACACCAGGCATGTGACTATTCAAAGGCGGAATGACTTGTTGAGGCTGTGGCATACTTGATTGGATAAATGGCATCTGAATTGCCTGAGATGAAAGTATACCATGGCCAGGCTGGCTGGGCCTTGGGGGAAACTGATGCATTGGTTGAGAAAACTGGGGTATTTGACCATGATGACCAGGAGGCATTCCCGCATTTGATGTTTGTCCAACAGGGCGATACTGTGGAGAGGCTGAAAATGATGAAGCAAAGGGCTGGCCTTGCTGTGTTGATACAGCAGGTCGAAACTGTGATATCAGACACACTCGTGATGCACTTAGGATAACAGTCTTGCAAGGAAACAGATAAAATATTTGCACAAAGCAAGTTCAATAGCATACTTGCATGGGAAATGATGAACCAAAACCTTGAGGTGGTGTGGATCCAACTGAAGGAGGCCAATGAGGCTGTAAAATGAAATACCAAGATTTGAAGATTAAGACCTCCAAATAAAAATGATAACCATCTAAAAGTGTTACAATAAACACAGGATTCCAGATAACCTTAAAACGTTAATATAAGACTTAAAATTAGTGAGCCACAATTTAGCAGGCAAAAATTGTTCTCAAGCTTACAATTGAGGACCCAACTCTGCAACATTCCGCTGAATATGTTCAAGTTAAAAATATGTATATTCCACTTTCATTTCTTTAATCGCCTTTTAGCAGAATCATCCACATTCTTCTCGTTATTCTATTCTCATGCTTTTTGTTAGGCATGTTCTTTAAGTAACTCGTTTTGCCAGCAACACTAAATTAAAGTTCCCTTCCAGATGATGTGCAGCAATCCATACTCTTTTTAGCAAAATAAGCTGCATACTATATATTTCAACAACAAAGACAATACACCTAGAGAAATTACCTGTGGACCAGATGGCGGAGGATTACTGGCCATGTCTGCACATATATAACTATCCACAGAAAACTGCACATTACAAATAAATGATTAGCAAAAGCAAATATCAACCCTCCCTCCGACCTAAAAGGACACGATTCGGAGTATTAAGGATTAAATCATCTCATTTTTGGAGTAAGTTTGGACATTCATCTCAAATTTTTTAAAATAAAATTTACATATTCAAAAAGTAACATACTATAACTCTTTTTCTTCATTCGATATGGTTCCTACATCATACTATACCAACACGGAAACCCCCCCCCCAAATCAATAGTGGACATTCTTGCATTTGTTTTTTATACAAAAAGTTTATAAATTGCGCTTGTAACACAGAGGTCAAAAACAAAATTTATATAACTCTCAATTCAGATACAACAAAAATTGCACCAAAGTGAATCGACGGTTATCTTAAAACCATTGTAAAGAAAAAGAAAGGAACAAAATTTGCAAAATCAACATATTGGTAACCAACTATGGAGGCAATGGGAAAAAAAAACTGACAATATAAGTTGGCGCAGGATAGGAGATGGATATAGAGAATTTACCTGAAAGAAGATTCAGCAAAGCTGAGAAGAGAGAGATTTAAGAGCGAGACTGCAAAAACCAAATATAAACCCTAGCTAGCGAATGAGTCGTGTTCGAATCGATAACACCGGCGTCGCTCGGACCCAGTGCGTACAAGAAAGGAGGCCCCAAGTACTCGTCCTTATTCTTTTTCTCGTTTCTTATTTTCTTTTTCTCTTCCGTTGACTTAACTTGTTAAAGGATACTAGTATAGAACCCAGTATTAAAAATTATTAATAAAATTAAATTATAATCGGGCTTGTTTGATTGTAAAAGATTTTTTTGCTTTAATAACGGATAATTTTTATGTTACGTAGCAATATGATATACGCAATAATGAAATATTTATTAAATAAAAGGTAGTTATATAGTTAGCGAATAAGTTTTTGTTATATATATTATTTATTATATTAACTAATATTTAATATTAGTTTTTTTTGTCATATATGAAAGAGTAATAATTTGTTACAGTTGAAATAATTTATTTCTTTAAATTTTATGCTATTGTTCTTAATAATAATAAAATTTTGAACAAACAAAATATATGGTAAAGTAAATACGTGACATTAACAGGGTGAGTAAACTTTATGTGAATATTTCAATCCTAACATAGTTGCTGCCATATTATTTATCTATGTTACTTCTCCAACGATTGCCTCGGCTGTTTAATATAAATATGTAGTAACAGTTGATACTCACCAAAAGGAATATACGTGAAGTTTAAATTTTCATTTATAAACAAATACTTTATTGCAAGTATACTTAGGATGAATTCATATTTGTAACTACGTAAATATATATAGATTCGTCAATTAATTTTTTTTTTGAAAGAGCCAGAACAGATTGTAAAGTATAACTTTACATGATGAGTATATATAATGAAGTAAAGAGCGTAAATTAATCTGTGTCTTCATGTTTTTCCTCTTTTAAGACATTGGATATTTCGTAAAACTTGCATTATTTGAAGGAATAAGTTAGTGTTATTCCATTATGTTATTTATTTTATGTAATACTCTTACTAAAAAAAATTAGTAAAATGACAGTTAATATAGTAAAGAAATAACGAACTTTGCTTAATTAATAAAATTATAAATAGTTGTACAGACGGTTCTCCCACTCAACTTCAAATTTAAGAAGATAAACCCAAAAAGGTTCACCTGGCCAAACCTTGTGACAAATTTTAGTTAAAATACTACCTAAAGGTTGTCCAACTAAATCTACTAAAATTGCTAAGGCATGCCAATCGGACAGTTTAATATTTTTAATAGCATCAATTAGTATCTCGAGTAATATGATATTTTGCAATGTCTTTATTTAGTGAAGCCCTAAGCTCTCTAAATTTCTTTTCTCTTTCCTTTCGTTCAGCCCTTCGATCCCTTAACTTATTTTGTATCGCCCTTGGGACATTGCGGATGACTTCAGCCTTTGAGTCGGAATGATTAAAGAAATAAATGTTGCGACGGCGTACTCTTGAACGTTGTCTCATTCCTTGACTTTGAGAACTCGTAGTTAGAGTAATTTGAATGTGTCCTTTTTTAGCCATATCTGAAATAGGACCAAGGAAACAATAAGTATAGCTATAACATGTTAATGTTAAAATATTGGACATGCATATTATTTGAACATATTCATGTATTTAAATAATTATTTGAAAAGACATTGTCAGGTGAATGAAGGACAAACATCAGTACTGGATATAAAACTTACTTGGTTGAGCATGCACAGGCAATAAAAATAAACAATACGTTGCTGAAGCTCTTGCGAATGTTACAGGAGATCATAAGAAATTGTGAAAATAATTGATGAATTTCGAAAATTAAAATGAAAAATAGGCACATAATAAGTTTCAGCAACTCTGGACATGTAAGGACTCAGTTCAAAACAGAAACCACATTATGCTAAATCAAAGTTCACTTGTTTATTATGAGTATTTACCTACGCATGCTAATATAAGTTAGTATTTAATTCCAATATAAGTATTTAAGCACGCAGGCTAATGTAAGTTAATATGCTAATAAGTTGACTACATAAATAGAATTGTGCATACTAAATTACAATAGATCACATAAAATTTAGTATATGCATGTCCATGTTAATATTCTATATTGCAACCAAAACGGTAATGTAATCCCAAAAACAGTAATTTCAATAAACCATATAAGTTATTTGTTAATTAAAAACTTATGGAAGTCAACGGTGAACATTCATAGAGCTTTTGAGCCATGCAATATCCAGGATAATTATTAAGAATGACGTTTGTTAATTGCGCGAAGGAAAAACAAAGATAAAAGAAGATGAAGTAGCAAATATAGATCATTTATAAACAGTGAACAAAAAAAACCTTTGTTAGGAACAATAATGTAAATCGCAAATCTGCAAACAACGGATTAAAGATCATACCGTTGTTATGGGGAGAAAATTTAGAGAGTTGAGGGTATTGTGATTTAGAAGAATCAATTTTTACGTAATATTATCGGAGTTTCATGCGTTTTCCTTTTTCTGTAGCTTTTTCTTCTTTAACATCTCCCTATTGATGTGATTTTATATTATCATGGGCTGACTATAGTGGGAAAGTGGGTATAGTATAGAAGTGGGGATGATTTATGAATGGAGATGCGAAGGAAATGGTTGGAACGTGAGGAGGGTTGGTTGGGAGTGGGAAAACGTGGGGTGTATATGGGTAGAGAACAAACTGCAAATTCAAAATGAAGAGAATGAAAACTGTAACGAAAATTGTATTTTGAAAAGGCAAACTCATGCTATCAGAGTTACATATCGTTAAAAAGAGACTGTATTTTGCTGTAAACAGAAATTTATTTTAAATTTTTAGTTTGTATTGTATTTGCTGCAATAAAAGTTTAAATTGATTATCTTTGTCAATATGATGTCCTGCTTAGTTTCACACCATGTAATTTTAATAACGTACGTAAAATCACTCGGATCACTTTGACTATTATCAGAATGACGCTTAGATAACGAAAAGACATTATGAAAAAATGATTATGAAGAGAGTTTGCAGCGTACTTGTCAGATCACTTATTTATAATACAAATGTACATATTGAAAATAAAAAAATAAATATGGACATTATCGTGTCATATGTTCGTATACCACAAATTTTGACAAAGCAAATTATTATGTATTGGTCTCGTAGAAAATACAAACTAAAACGGAAAGTTTGGTAGCAGTGATAACATGAAATGATACAAATATGTAGTTCATAACTATAGAACTAATAAAATAACTTATAAGATTGTGTTTGGTTTGTCCAACTGTTACATATGCAATAAGTTAAGTTGTTTTCTTCTATTTAAACCAACTCTTGATCTTATTTCCATATAACTGTGCATCGGATCTTCTTCGACGACTGTTGCGGCAATAGAAGTACCTATCGTGGCTGATGTGTTTGCAATATCGATGAACTCGTTATCTTCATTAGAGCCCTATAACTTTAAGAAAATAAAATATAGGGTTCAGTAGTAAACCTTTACTTCGTATTGCTTTGTTCAAAGCTAACATATTAGAATAAGGTTCATTTGATGCTTCTTTGATGGATGTGACAGGCTGGTTGTTAGAACTTAAAAGGTGAGGTATAACTTGATCAACAAATTCGCCCCAGAATGTAGCAGATAACTTGTTCCTCTTGTCAAATAGAAATAGGGTATAATTTTTAGAATATGTATTTAAATATATATATCATTAATCCATGGTTGTATGTTTATTCTTACTCATCATCTTGTAGTTCGATATCCATAAACTTCCTAGAAATTTCACCTTGTTTTTGCGTGTGTAACTCACTCAAATTGACAATTTCTTCGATAACATCTAAAGGAAAAAAAAGTAGTTAAAATAAGTAGCATCAATCTATTAAAAATAAAGATGTTTGAAAAAAGATGTTAAAATAGGTAGCATCAAACTATTAGCATTTAATGGGAAAAAAAATAATTTCAAAAAAAAGATGTAAAAATAAATTAAGGTAAAACACAATTATTACCAAATAATTCACTCTCGTTAATATCAACTTTATTTATCAATTGATGATATGGTCGCAGATCAAAGATATTCATTGGGAAAAGTGGATCAATTATTTCAGCCACTGTTGTCTGTTGAGTAAACGTCAGCATCAATCTATGTTTTGTGGTGTTGAACCTGTCCTTGTTTTGGCAAATGATAAAGTTCGCCATAAGATATAATCCAAGCTCATTAATTTTTGTTTTGAAAAGATGCAAAACTGACTTTCCAATAGAAGCATGTATACGATCGCCCTACAAAAAACAATAAATAACAAATTATTTAGAGAACAAAATACAGATTTGCAAGTTAAACTGTTTTTTGCTATTGGAAAAACTGTTTTTAAAACCATTTTGTCCCATTTTTATATTTAAACAATTGTTTTGAGGACCAATACAAAACAGAGAAACAGAGAATTGACACAATAAGTACAATACTAATTGAATTACCAGCTTAGATGCAAATCTGCTGAGGAAGAGAGCATGATGGATATATTTGTTACATCATGTTCAACTCCATGATGGATTATTTGAATTACTCACATATATACTACTGTGTGTATATATACAGTTGGGCTGGTAATTCCTAGAAATTTTATAGAGATGTCAAGGCAGTGAATATTGGCAATAAACTTGTTTAACACTTGCAATTATACAAAAAGTATATTCTGCATTCTTTGTAGTCGAAATCTATCTATATTCTGAATTCTTATATTCTGCAACTTATATTTTGCATTCTCAGATTTTGCATTCTTAAAATAAAGTTAGTCGACATCAGTTATGTAATTTTTTCAGAAAACCTTTGTATAAACCAATAGTCTTTATAACTTAATTTTCTATGTATGTGATGACAACATACTGTAGCAGAACAACATGAAAACTAAATTCATGCTTTCCAATAAATAAAGTGAATTCATAAAAACGGAATTCATGTTTTCGAAGAGCAAATCAAATCCATCTATAATGATATTGAAATTTCGAAGACCAAAAAGGAATTAGCAAGCGAATAACATATTTAAAATACCTTTTCATCTTGTAGAACCAATTCAATCGAGAATATAGTGCCTGGATTAAAACAATCCGGTATTTTTCACATACGGACAACCCGAACTTTCAATTTCCATTGCATCTTTGAAATTGTTATATCCTTGATGAAATCAATGTGAGTAGCCATCTTTTGCATAAGACGTAACTTTTCTTGAAATCTTGATAGAAAAACGAACAGTAGAATTGAAGCGGGCGGAGTTGTGGAAGAAGTATATATTTCCAGTTTTGATCAGTTGCTACCCACTATACTAAATCGTGGGTTACACAGTTAAGCGTATCGTGATTTAGCAGAGACAATTTAGGGTAAGTTGGAGGTAAAAAGTTTTAACCTAAAATTGTGGAGTAAAATTTTCCCCCACGTTCATTTAATTAAAATTTTAAAAAATTATAAATTCAGATATAT
>MU750940.1:25947-44474 GCA_026770625.1 Nicotiana glauca | reverse complement strand
CCCCCCCCCCCCACTCCACGTTCATTTAATAATTTTAAACAATTATAAATTCTAAAATTTGCAAGGGAAGGTTGACCGGTTATGATTTACACGGTTTTGAAACTATTTTTCAGGAAATAAAATCAAGCAACAATCCTAATCAAAATAAAATTGAACTTCCTAAGTGTACTTCCTAATAAGTTGGAGCCATATCTGAATGTGCCTGTCAGTTTAGTAGTATTCCACTTGGCTTCATGAGTGACTTTTTTCCCCTGCTTCTAACTATAGATAGATACGGGTTAACCCACACCCACTTTACAAACATACCCAATTTAAGGTTGCACTTCAAATGCATTTAAGGTCAAATAGGTTTGAAGTGCAACCAATGATTTTATGCACTTAAGGCTAATAAGTCTAAAGTAAAAAATTAAACTTCAGATGCACTTAGGGCCAATAAGTTTGAAGTGAAAAATTGCAATTCATATGCACTTAAAGGCCAAAAAGTCTGAAGTGCAACAAATGTTTTCATTCACTTAAGGCCAATAAGTCTGAAGTGAAAAATTGCAGTTCAGATGCACTTAATGCCAAAAGGTCTGAAGTGCAACAAACGTTTTGTTACACTTAAGGCCAATAAGTTTGAAGTGAAAATTAGCAATTCAGATGCACTTAAGACCAAAAAGTCTGAAGTTCAACAAACGTTTTTATTCACTTAAGGCCAATAAGTCTAAAGTGAAAATTGCCGAGAAACAAAAATTTGTTCTTCGAATTATAATAGTCCAATATACGATTTAATACCTAAATCTACTCCAAACGAGCTCAATTTTGAAACATAGCCTCAAATATCATCGGAAATAAACCTCAATCATCAATTTGTCAAAACAACAATAAATCTAATGAACCCATTTTGCAATTAAGAAAAATAAGAAGAAGACCCCCTAAGCAAAAGTAAAAAATAAAATGTCATAACAGCTTGCCATTGTAACATATCATAAACTACATTAAAATATATTCACAACCACCATATAAAATCATTGTCACTCGAAGAAGAAAAAGAAGAAGAGGAGGAGGAAATACCTCAAGTTGTTTGAAAAGTGAGTACAAATTAAAACTTTTTTAAAAAGTGGGTATAGGTTAAATGGAGGCGACCAAACAGGGCGCCCTGTGCAGTTTTTACGGGTACACTTCATATATTTCAATAATGTTCGTCGTTTTATGATGTCACGAACCAACTATACGAAGAATAAAATATTACTAAAATATAGTAAAACAAAATTATTTAAGCATAAGTTCGTAACGTTACTAAGAAAAAAAATTATGTAAAAAAGTATAGTAAAGCATAAAACATGCTTATTTAATAATAAGAAAGGACAAGATGAGAGATAAAAGTAAGGTAATAATACAATACAATAAAATTTAATTAACAATCAAAACAACCGTGTTATTTAAAGTAACAATACGATACAATATAATAGACAAAAACCATCCAAACAAGCTATAAATATCAACCTTCAAAAAGCATTTAATATTATTAGACTATATATTTTTGATGTTTAATTCCTTTCATTATTAAGTGTAATTTAAAAATATTACATATAAAAAAAATGGATGAAGAGAGAATTGATACTTGAGTGGAAAATTAATTAGTATACCAAATATTTAATTTATAATTAAAGAAAATACTAAACTTTGGTGTAAAAGGAACCATGTTTGATTCGCTCACTTCTTTCTTATTTCTTATTTCATAGTGTATCCATGTTTCTCCGCCTTTTCTCTAACTTTTAGAGAGAGAAAATACCTACTACTGTTTCATCCTATATACAACACATACCTCCAAATCACAACTTCCTAAATCTATTACCCAATCATCAATAATTTCACCCTCGGATGTTGAGCTCACTAATCAAGAACAAGATCAACTTACACGAAGTACCAATAAACCCAAGGACGCCAACACCAACTCCGATATACCAGATCAAGTAAGTAATAGAGCCAAATTAATTCCCACTCGTCCCTTTGATTCAATCGACTATGAAACTGACTTCTTTCATAAATTAAGCCTTGATGATGAAAACGACAATCCTTTAAACCATCCTCAGTTTAATCCCATTTCCAAAACGAACAAAACTCATTTATATCACCCCTGGTCCCAAGCAGTTATTATCAAACTCTTGGACAAAGGGTATCTTACAACCACCTAAAAATTAAACCACGTGCCGTTGGAAACCATCATAACCACTCACTCTCATTAATCTTGGGCATGACTGCTACCTAATAAAATTCACCCTAGGTTTTGGAACTGCAACTAGGAAATTGTTAAACTCCGATGATGTCATGAGATCATATCATTTCATGAATAGGCTGATGGTCAATTTACCAGATGCTTAGTATTACAGTAGAAGTCAACAAGCCTTTCTCCGAGGCTTCTCTCTTTCCTACTTCCTAGGACTGTAGAGCAACCACTTCTGGCGTCCTTCCATCATAACTCTTTTAGTATTTTGGAGCTCAATTTTCACCCACTGTTATTATTATTATTATTATTATTATTATTATTATTATTATTATTATTATTATTATTGTTATTATTATTATTATTATTCAAGATCTTATCTATAGTCCCATTCTCATGGATGAAAACGTAATTTATTTCAATGCAGGTGTTGATACCTAATAAAATATGCAAAATACCTTCAAAATAGCCTATATATACATATATAAGTATATCCCAAGGTTATATTACTTTTTCTTTAATTTTTCAAAGATTTTTAAATCAATTTACTGCCCTATTTTATTAAGAAAATCCAATAATTGTCACCAAAATTACTATTTTTAGTGATTCATTTATTGGATTCTCATATTTATGCTACAATATAGCTAATATATATTTTTACATATTTTTTAAAATTTTATTTTAGTATTTTAAGGATAAAATTGTATAATTTCAATATTAGCCACTTTTAGGTTTAAATTCGTCTCATATTTATAAAATAGGATTTTATATTTTTAGAATCTACCCAACCTAACCCAGATTAAATCTTGGCCCTTGATCAATTTTAATCAACGGTCTAGGTCCGCTCTTACCAAATTAAACCAAACGATCCCCCAAGACCCCTCTCATTTCCTCACTCGTCTTTATATCTCTATCTCTGGTTCTCTCAAGAACTTTCCCCTTCCCCTTCGGTCCGATGGGTTTCATTCACCTTCTCCGCCCACCTCCTGGCTTGAATTTATGGTGGTCTCACCACCTACCAGCCTTCCATGGTACATACACGCTTGGTTGCTGAAGTTTTATGGCTCGAACACGAAAATATGGGTCCAAACCTTGTTGATTCAAGTTTTATGGCCATCGCTGGCCTTGCCCTGGCAAGCCATGGTTGTTTCGAGCCTGGCTTCGACCCCTCCTACTTAGATCAGCAACTATCCAAGCCTTTCTCACAATCTGGGTTCCTCTGAAACCCTAGCTTTTGAGGTTCTTCTATTTTTCCCTATATCCGTTCTAGATCTGTGTTTTCCCTAAACTTTTAAACGATTTCTTGATATTTCTTTCAAAAGTTATGCTTTCAAAACCTTTGTATTTTTCCGATTTAGGGTTTTTCTTTCTTTTGTGTTCTTTATATGTTTCTCTATTGTGTTCTTTATATGTTTCTCTACTATATTTCTTTGAGTTCCTCTACTGTGTTTCACATGTTGTTCTTTTACTATGCTTCTCATTAGTTCCTGCTACTAAAAGAGCATGTTAAAAGTCTCAAGTTCCTTTCTAAGACCTTTAAACCTGTTTCGATTAGTATCTTTTCCTTGGTTACTTGCCCTCTCATCTCTGCACTCGATTGATGGTAAAACCCTAGAATTTGAGGGTTCATCCGAGTTTGAGAACATTGGCTATGTGATATGACTTCATCTTTGAAATTGTCTGATTTCAAAAACCCTAACTATTTCGAGTTTTTGAATTTGTTTCATCTGTTGCTCAACTGAATCTTGAAATCTTTGTTTCAACCTCTGTTTCTTTAAGCAATTATAATTCGCCACTAAACTCTTCTAAGGTCTTTACACTGGACCTTTTGTATGCTATTTGATACTATCTTTCTTCTACATTGCTGACCTATGTGACTACCATGATCCTATAGTCTACTACCTACTGATTTTGCAATGACATGACGTTTTTCTTTGCCCTAAATTCAACTTAGCATGTTTGTATGCTATTTATATGTGCTAAACTTCCCTCTAAAATGGTATTCATTACTTATTTATTTTAGACTTCCTTTTGTATAGGTTTGATTGATTTCTTTCCTTGTTTGTTGATTTCCCTGTGACTCGATTTAAGTTTAAAAAACTTTCCTCAGTTTTTCTGACTTGGTTCATTCATGGACCAGTGATTACAAAATCCCTTATCCTTGATTTACTGTCTACTAATTGACTTTTCTTACCTTATTTATGTAACCGTGTATTTCAAAGTTTTTCCCTTAAGTAATTTCTTATGTATTTACCCCTAATTGCCTACTTGGCACAAGATGCTTGTTTGATCTCTTTCCTTAAATAACTTTCTTGCCCATTACCGTTTAAGTTCGAATTCCTTAATTAAAGGAAGTCTAGTAGTGATTGATTTGAATTGATACCAGTTCTTTAATTATTTTCTTACCTTATTTCTGCCTGTTTTTCACACTATAAGTACACGACTCTTTCGTTAACAAACACCATCACTGGTAGTCTTTCAAAACCTACACTTACACTCAAAAGTATTCTCTCTTGTTTCCTTATACTGTGGCCTATTACAAGACCTATTGCTTGCTTTCTCTCCATTTGTTTTTTTGAAACTGGTATGTCCTGATTTAAGTTTCAGCGCCACAACAATGTGTTTATTTACTACTTTTGTATCCCTGTTAACTGCTTATGTATAGTTCAACACTCATTCTAGCATACTGATTTCTTTCTGCATGTTCTACTATGAATACCAAAACCCCTATCCCCCTTATGTGTTTAAGCTTTGGTTTGAGGCATGGCAATATTGCAAGTTATTGTCCATGAATCAAATTTGATCATCTTAGCCTCTAATAACATGTGTTCTGGCAGGCTTATAGGTGTGCTAGCACTCTCCATTGCTAGGCATGCCTAAAGTCTGCCCTTGCCTAAGATATATGCTCTTTACAATCTCCCTATTCCCCTAAACCCCTTGTGTGTACTTATTTGTAGCTGGTTCACTATCCTTTTCCCTTTTAGCATTCCGATATACACTTGCACACCTTCTTAGGCTTTAGGTTCTGCCCCCTCTTGTGAGCCTTGCCTTGGGACTTTTTGAGTTCCCTCTGAACTTGGACACTTGAGGGCTGGCCTTTCCACACTGCATTCATCCCCAATCTGATGATACATTTGGGTGTGAGCATTGCTCGGAGTTCCTTTGAGACTCTTAGGGAACTTTGACACACTCAAATGGGAGAAAGGCTTTGGATCATGATCTCATGGAGTTTGTTTACCTCATATTTCAGATATGAAGTCTGAATCAGGCTCTCTTTGGTTGTACTTTTACTTATATTTTTTGATGTATTTTATTTCGGGCTGTAATAGTTTGTAATAAACTCTTGGGTATGTTTAGTGAAAAGGGTGGGTAACTATGTATGCAAAAAGGGTAGATACCATGCCTATAGGTATTTTTAAATCTGCATGCATATAGAAATCATGCCTATAGGTCCCTCTGAATCTTGTATATCCATTTTCATCTAGAATCATGTTCATAGGCCTTAACCAGTTTCTGCACTTAGAAATCATATTCATAGGTTTTTAAAACAATTTCTGCATTTAGATATCATATTCATAGGTTTTAAAACAGGATCGACACTTAGATATCATGCTCATAGGTTTCTTTTTTAAACAGTTTCTGTACTTAGAAATCATGTTCATAGTTTTTTTTAAAAAAACAATTTCTGCACTTAGATATCATGTTCATAGGTCTTAAACAATCAACTGCAATTAGATATCATGTTCATAGGGCTTAAACAAAATTCGACACCTAAATATCATGTCCGTAAGTTTAAAGCGAGTCTTTTGCATTTTACACCACGTTCAAAATCAACCACGCGTAGAAAGCATGCATATAGGACTCCTAATCAAATCTGAGTCGCTTCATTCACATATGGAACTAAAACGAGTAACAACAGTACTGTTTGCTGTAGAACTTATAACCCTCATTAAAACTTGCCTTTCTTTTAAATGACCTGACTCCCTTTTAACCAGTACGTATTCAGTTATTTTAGACCATGTTATTTCATTGCTTTCTGAATTCAATAGATACCATGTCTATAGGATCCTTGTCCAACACTTAGGCAAGCCTTAGGGTAAAGTTATAAATTAAATCCGTTCGGTTAATAACTACAACCAGCTGGCAGGCCTGCTTCAGGCTTCTTATCTGAATTGTGTAATAAATCAGTCTGCCTCAACCTTTAAGTTATTTCACGTTTAGTATTCAATCAGACCCTAAACAGTATGTATAAGTCATGCCAATTACGTGTTTCTTTGTTTAAAGGGGGTATATTTGAGCCTTTGCTTGTTATGTGCTTTCCCCCAACTTGTTATATGTGTTTTGTATGTCGCCTTAGAATTTTGCCCCTTTGAAACCACAAATAGGCATAACATCCCCTCCCTTTAGGATTAATAGTCCTCATGCCTCCGGGACTGATAGGATTGGGACGGGTAGTAACATGCAGTAGGTAAACGAGACCATTCTGCGCTTTAATACCGTAACGGGGTGGGAAGGGTAGATATGGATATGATGACCATGCGATAATGTCACGTGTAGCCCCCATTGAGGAGTGATTACCGGTCATTGTGTAGAGTGATCCATATTATTCCCATTGAGGAGTGATTACCGGTCATTGTGTAGAGTTATCCATATTATTAATAAGCCTATGACCTCTCTCCCTTTATTCTTTATTTCTTTCTTTTCAGCATTTTAACTCTTTATTTTTTAAAAATCAGTTTTTTTTAATTACTCTTTCAAACCTTGTTTACTTTCAAACCTTTGCATGATGAAATCCCCTCTTATTTGAATCCTATTTGTTTATATGCTAATTGTGCCCAAATTTACAATAATTGTCTGCCCGGGAACCACACTAGTAGATTCTGAGGGGTACTTAACACCTTCCCCTTAGAATAATTTCAAGCCCTTACCCAATCTCTGGCTACTCAAATCAAACCTCGTTGGTGTCCTAATGCACCCTAATCATTAGGTGGCGACTCTTTAAATCAAACCCAATTCCCAAAAGGAATGAGTTGTCCTTCCAAATGTCATAAACTCGATTTCGTGAGAAAAAGGGGTCGCGACAGCATGGCGACTCTGCTGGGGAAACCTTTTAGGCTTTTACCATTTCAGGATATTATTGTGAACTTATGCTTCTTTATGCGCAATTATTTGTTTATTTTCTTTAAGCATTCAATTTCCTTTTCAACTACAAAACTGACTTGTCTTTTGTTTCTTTCCTTTTCTGCTTTCCTTTTACTGCTGCTTTAAATTATGAAAACTGTTGTATTTACTGCTTTCTTAAACATCAAAATACGTGACAACATGCCTTTAATTATTGCATAATCATGCTCGACATCATATTTCACTCGTGCCAAACAAATCCTATAGCAACGCTTATAATGAGTTGTTGTGCTCTTCCTATATCATTACCCCCTAAATTCGGAAAGGCATATTCGCGGTAAAACTAGTCGATCAGCGGTGTTGTTGACAGTTCCGAGCCTTTCCCCCTTGAGTTGTCTGCTCAAGGATACCAGTCTAAAACCCCATAGAAACCTCACTCTATTTAACTGTGCATGCATCATGGTCAAACCTAGTCGAGTCAGTTATATTGTGCACATAATGACTCTTTAAGATAGCCTTGTCCAAAGTCCACTAGGTTCCCCTGAAACCCAAACGGACATTATCACGTTTTGTGCATTTATTTGGAGAACTAAATGCTTTTATGCCCAATTATTGATGTTAAATAGTCGAGTCCGGTGGGGGAAAGGGCCTAACCTTATTTTCTTGCGGATAATGAGGCATGAAATCCCCAGATTCGGCATGGTTACCAACATCCACCCGAGACTGCTAAGCTGGTGGAAAGATCTTCATTCCAGTGACCAGACCCTTGTCCGAAAATATCTAGGGAATCTACCCTCCCTCCTAGAAATCCAACTCAACAACAAGATCATCGAAGCTGCTACCCTCATTTGGGATTGTGAGAGGTTCGTCTTCCGCTTTGGGGAGATTGAGATGAAACCCTTGCTAGAGGAAATAAGAGGATTAGCCGGCTTGGTATGGAAGACTCCAGGTTTATTGATGCCTGAGAACCGCAAGGGCAGGGGTTTTCTCAAAATGATGGGTCTGAAGAAAAATCCAAAAATGACATGCCTCAAAGAATCCTATATCCCCTTTGATTATTTGTACGAGAGGTATAGTCACAGCAAATCCTACTGTACATATCCTGATGAGTTTTCCATTACCTCATTGGGACATATCCATCGAAGGGTCTTTATATTCATGTTCTGTTTTTTGGGGTTGATGGTGTTTCTAATAAAGAAAGCGAGAATCCACACCCGACTAGCCATAGTCACTAAAACTTTAATGGAAAGAATTGGAGGGCAACCATTCAACATTGTGCCCATGATCGTCGTAGAAATATACCAAGCCCTAAAGAAATGTCAACGGGGAGCTAGTCATGTCGAGGGTTGCAATTTGCTACTTCAGTTGTGGCTCGTGGAGCATCTACAAAAGGGTGAATACCGATAAGGCATCCAACGAAGGGATTGGGATGATCATATTGCTTTCCATCACCCAAAGCGAATGAATTATATCCCTGATATGTTTGCTCAATAAGATAATGGTTCGAACTATTTGATAATTTGGCTGAGGAGCAAGTACAATGGATGTTCGAATGGTTTCTGACCGAAGAATTCATCGCCCGATCCCGAGACGCACCTTTTTTTATACTAATCGGTCTGAGAGGAATGTACCCTTACGTCCCTCTTCGAGTTATGAGGCAAGCTGGTAGGAAGCAGATTGTACCCAGGGTTGACAAGATGAGTCATTTCTGGGCTGACTTCCAGGCTGACGATAGTCCTTACAAGTGCCAAGCTCAGCATATGTGGCGCTGCAAGATCATTATGGGGAAATATACGATCGAACCAGATAGATACCACGCCGGTTGTACTCTCTACTATTCCGGCTAGTTGGAGGATAATCATAATGGTCTGAGTAAACCTAGGTTTGTCCAAGGTCATCGGATCATAGATGAAAAGGCCGAGGCACGAGTTAAATACAATCAGCTACGTAAAAGAATCCGGAAGTGTGAAAGTGAGCACCGTGAAATATAAGAAGCCAATCAAAAGTTAATTGAGGAATGGAATGACATGGCGTCAATGCCAATAAGTGACTGGGATACCTGGAGTGAGGCATAGTGGAACTGGAAAGAAGGTTTCTCAAAAGGGTCGAAGACTGTTAGAACGTTGAGGGAAATGAAGGCGGACATCTAGCCAGGGCCTACCTATTGCTGGGACTTCACGAGCTGGGAAAGTTATTTGACAAAGCCAGGGATGCCGAGTCTGGGGAAGGTCTTTCAGGGAACAAGTAGATAGGACTTTATCTTTTCGCTATTTAAAATGTAATAAGGCCAATGGCCATTAGTGACTTTATTTTTCCTGTTATTTAGTGTCGATTTGGGAATCGTCTTATTTTCTATAAATAAAATGAGGCATTTAGCATTCAAAGTTCTCCAAATCAATCTGTCGATAGGCCTACCCAGATTAGGACACGATTTACATTCCTGTATTATGTGTTTAAATATTGCATCGATTTTTCATGAACCTCACTAACTTGGTTACCTTTTTGTTTTATTTTTTGTTTTTGATTATTCCCCTCCCCAAAGGTTATTTTGAGCACTCTGGCAACATCATCTTATTCCACAGGATCAAAGGGCTCTCCACCCACTCCTCCTCTCAGTCCCATTAAAACACGAACAAAGGAAATATGGAAGATTGAACAACGCTAGAAAGGAAAACTCAACTGAGCGGGTAGAGGTCACTCACGGTCATGGTACTTTGGTCCCCAAGGAGAATGCCTCCCAACTAGAGCAAAAGCTGCTAAAATTTCAGGAAGAACTTGATCAAGTCCGAAATTTGGCGAATCTGTCATTTTTACCTCACCACTCCAGATATCAATTTCCCAAATTCTCAGAACCCTACACCTCCACAGAGTCTCCCAAAGTAACAGAACCACACCGCTCCTCACCACCACTGCAACATCTGCCATACTTCCAACAATACCCCACTGCTCATCCCAGAACCACAAAACTCCTCAAATGATCACTGCCACACCCACCACAATACCCCCATCCAGGTGGAGACGGTGCCGCACTCTATTAGATTATATTTTAATGATGCAATTAATATGCATGTGCAGGAGTTCAAAGAAGTAAAGAAGAACTATTGAAATGGTTGTGTCGAATAAGGAAGGAAATCACTTACAAGGGAAGCTACCTGAATAACGCACAGTGTACAAGGAAAGATACAAATCTACATCAGCAAATCAGGATTAGCTTCGTGAATCTGGGAAATCAAATCAGCCATAACGGAGTGAAGATCCGAAGTAATATGTGATTGGCGAAATCACGGGAGAATAATAAAGGCTAGAAGATCCGGACAGTGGTCAAGTTTGGAAGGTCCAACAATCAAGGAGAAATCTTGTTGAATCCATTATCTACCGAAGGAAAAGATATCAAGAGAAGCAACGGTTAGTTCCTTATTCTTGGAAAGAATCAATTCTTTCCAAGGATCAAAACCCTTGAGTTGACAAGCCTTCACCATTCTCCTTTGTATAAATTTACTGTGTAACACCATCCTTAGATATACTTTGATCGAACCAAAATAACTCTCTTTATTCTACTGCAAACAAGCATAGTAGCCTACATAGATCTGCTGTGTAATAAGTTAGGGATAGAAAGAGGGCATACAAATGGTGAGGCATAGTATCAAATGAGTGCTAGAGAATCTAAGCGATATACATCATATCTGTACTCGAAAGAAAACTCATTTGCTTGAAGAGAAATCCCTTGCAACCCAAGGGGACTGGATTAGGATTCACATTTAATCCGAGCCAATATAAAATTCTTGGTGTCTTTAATTTCTGCATTTACTTTCTGCATATTACCTCAAACTATTATATCTGCAAGATTGCCATATTTAGTCAACTACTAAAGTTTTAAGTCAACTCATTAATGATTAATTTTAATTATTGACAATTCACCCCCCTTGTACTTTCAATTGGTATCGGAGCTTGGCTCACACTTTTTGTTTTCTGCTTAACAGCTTGTGAGAAAAAGATCATGGCAAATCAGGTGATAATAGGAGCTCTCTTTCAGGAAGGAACTTCACAAGTAAGACCACCTTACTTCAATGGACAACATTTCTCCCACTGGAAAATCCGAATGGAAATCTTCACCAAGGCATACGACGTCAAAGTATGGAGAGTTATCAAGAAGGGAAACTATCCACTGCCTGCCATCACTCCACCACTCACTGACCCTGATGATATAGACTCATACTCAAAGGAGAAACTGGAAGTTGTACAAATAAACAACAAGGCAAGAAATCTACTTCATAATGCAATAAGTGGTGAAGAATATGAGAAAATATCTAGCTGTGATACAACCAAAGAGATGTGGGACAAACTTGAGGTTACCTATGAAGGTACAAGCAAAGTAAAGGAAACTTACATCAATATGCTAGTTCACGACTATGAACTATTCTCAATGAAGGAAGGAGAATCCATCGAAGAAATGTTTGCCAGGTTCAGTAAGATAATCAGTGACTTAAAAGCTTTTGGAATCCATACACCAGTGGTGATCAGGTTAGGAAAATTCTCAGAAGTCTACCAACCACTTGGCAGACTAAAGTTGTCACTCTAGAATTTCAAGATCTTAACAAGTTATCATATGATGAACTACGATGAGAGCTCATTGCTTTCGAAAGAACACACCTGAAGAAGACAAATCACGAGGAGAAAAAGAAAATTGTGGCATTCAAAACCACTACTGAATCAACTAAAAATGAAGTTGATGATCCTGAAGCCCTACAAGAAGAAATTGATATGATGCCTAGAAACATGGATGGACTGATGAGAAGATATAGAAATACAAAGAAAGGAATATTTCCACCAAGAAGATCTAGGCAATACAACGAACAAGATAAGAACGATGGAAAATGCTACGAATGTGGAAAATTTGGGCACATCCAAGCAGAGTGTCCAGAATTGAAAAGGAAGATCTCTAGAGGATTAAACAAGAACAAATCATTTGGAAGTTGGAGCAATGAGGATGAATCAGACCATGAAGAAATAGCAAATCTCTACTTCATGACAATTCTAGAAAATGAGATTAACAAAACTTCAGGATGCTGGACAGATGAAGATGATTCAGACAATGAAAACTGTTTTATGGCAAAAGGAGAAACTAGCGAGGTAAGATCTTATGACTGTGAAAGATGTAATAAATTGCAGGACATTCTTGATTCCACCTTAAAAGAGTCTCAAAAAATGATGAATGAGCTTAAGAGACTCACTATGGAAGTCAAAGACTGGAAACTCAAACATGAAGTATGTGAAATTGAAAAGGATGTACTTCAAGAGGAGTTTGAGGAATTGCAAATGCAACGTAACAGCTTGCGCAACTCCACCAGTCACAGTTCTGTTAGGTCAAACCAGATAACTTACAAGTCAACTGAAAAAGAACCAATCAGAACTAAATCAACCAGTCGGTCGTACCAGTCGACTTACAAGTCAACTGGAAAGGAATCAGCTAATCTCATGGTAGCTAGTTCCAACACTTATGGAAGACCTGAAAATAGGTCTGGGGATAAATGTCATTACTGTAACAAAAGTGGGAATAAATATTCTGGTTGTTAATTTCTTAAATCTCATATGTCTGGATGGGTTTGGAAACCTAAGAATTCTAAACCCAGCAACACTAACTCACCAGGACCCAAGCAAGCTTGGGTACCTAAAAGAAAGTAATAATTATGTATTGCAGGAACACCACAGAGTAAGTCACAAAGGAAAATGGTATCTAGATAGTACGTGTTCCAGTCACGTGATAGGTGACAAAAACCTTTTCAAGGAGGTTACACAGATTGATGGAGAAAGCATCAAATTTGGAGATGGTTCAAGAGGCAAAATAGTTGGCACTGGAACTATTTCCTTTAACAACAACTGTAACATTACTGAGGTATATCTTGTTGATGGACTAAACTACAATCTTCTCAGTATAAGTCAACTCTGTGACTTAGGATATGAGGTAAAATTTAAGAGAACAGGTTGTGCCATCGAAGACGAATCAGGTAAAATAACTCTTCCTGAAAAAAGGTACGGAAATGTTTACATACTTGATGGATTCGAAAATATAGATGGTCACATTTGCCTAACTTCTATATCTGATGATCCCTGGTTGTGGCACAAAAGACTAGGTCATGCCAATATGCATTTGATTGAAAAATTATCCAAACATGATTTGGTTATTGGATTACCTAAACTGAATTTCTTTTGAACTCATATTTGTGATGCATGTCAGATGGGTAAGCAAACTAGAAACTCTTTAAAAAACAAAGACATGGTGTCTACTTCAAAACCGTTGCAATTACTTCTTATGGACTTATTTGGACCTACCAGAACTGCTAGCATAGGAGGCAAGAAATATGCTTTTGTTATTGTTGATGACTTTTCACGTTTTACTTGGGTGATTTTCCTGTCTCATAAAGATGAAGCCTTAAGAAATTTTGAAGTTTCCTGCAAAAGGATTGAAAGAGAAAAGGGCTATTTGATCTCAAAAATCCAAAGTGATCATGGAGGCAAGTTTGAAAGTAAAGCATTTGAAGACTTCTGTAACAATCAAGGTTACACTCATAATTTCTCCGCACCACGATCACCATAGCAAAATGGATTTGTGGAAAGAAAGAACAGAACTCTTCAAGACATGGCAAGAACCATGTTGTTAGAACATTCACTCCCAAATCATTTCTGGGCTGAAGGTGTAAGTATTGCATGTCACATTCTCAACCGTTGTCTTATAAGGCTTATTCTGAAAAAGACTCCCTATGAACTCTGGAAAGGTAAACGTCCAAATATCAGTTATTTTCATCCATTTGGAAGTAAGTGCTTCATTCATAACAATGGTAAGGATAATCTTGGAAAATTTGATCCAAGAAGTGACGAAGTTATTTTTCTTGGTTATTCATTAAATAGCAGATCATTTAGAGTTTTTAATAAACATACTTTTTCCGTAGAAGAATCTGTTCATGTTATATTTGATGAAAATAATCCCTTGGTCGAGAAAGGAACTAATGTAGGTGATGAAGATCAAACTCAAGAAGCTCAAGATAAAGGAAAATCACAGGAGTCGACTAATACCGCAGATGTGATTGAGTCGACTGAACAAGTCAGTGACAACTCTCCTGAACAATGTACGGAGTCGACTACAAGCATTGTCCGACTAAATGAATGGAGGAGCGAACCTAAATATCCATAGAAATATATCATAGGGGATCCAGACGAAGGAATAAAAACCAGGGCTGCCATAAAAAGACAGCAAATATTGCTTTGATCTCTCAAATAGAGCCCAAAAAGGTAGAGGAAGCATTGAAGGATTCGAATTGTGTGAAAGCCATGCAAGAGGAACTAGATCTATTAAGCAAGAATCAAGTATGAAAGTTAATACCTAGACCTGATAATGTATCTGTTATTGGAACAAAATGGGTATTTAGAAATAAATTGAACGAAGAGGGACAAGTCATAAGGAACAAGGCTAGATTAGTTACTCAAGGCTATTCACAACGAGAAGGAGTCGACTATGATGAAACCTTTGCCCCAGTAGCTCGACTGGAGTCTATACGAATCTTGCTAGCTTACGCATCATTTAAAGGATTCAGGTTATTTCAAATGGATGTCAAAAGCGCTTTTCTGAATGGATTTATCGAATAGGAGGTTTTTGTAAAACAACCTCCAGGCTTTGAAGACTCAAAATTCCCATATCATGTGTACAAGCTTACTAATGCCCTATATGGACTGAAACATGCCCCACATGCCTGGTATGACAGGTTAAGTACTTTCCTTGTTGATCATGGGTTTACAAGAGGTAAAATTGATACTACTCTATTCATTAAACGATCAACATAAGGTAATCTTATCATTCAAATTTATGTTGACGACATTATCTTTAATAGTGCTAACTCTCTTATGTGCAAGGAATTTGCAAACCTCATACAAAGCGAGTTCGAAATGAGCATGATGAGTGAACACACATTTTTCCTTGGGCTTCAAATTCATTAAAAACGGAAGAAGGAACCTTCATTTGTCAGACTAAATATACAAAGGAACTGATCCAAAAATTTGGCATGAGCAATGCAAAATCAATTGGCACTCCTATGAGTCCGGATACAAATTTGGATAAGGATGAACAGGGTACTCCAGTTGATGAAACCAAATACAGAGGAATGATTGGATCACTTTTGTATCTAACCGCAAGTCGACCAAATATTATGTTCAGCGTTTGTAAATGTGCCAGGTTTCAGTCAGCTCCCAAGGAGTCACATCTGACTACTGTAAAAAGAATTATTCGATACCTTATTGGCACAGTATCTCATGGATTATGGTATCCTCGATCTAACTCTTTTAAATTAGAAGGTTTCTCAGATGCAGATTTAGTAGGTGATAAGGAAGACAGGAAGAGCATGAGTGGCACTTGTCAACTACTAAGAAAGGCTTTAATATCCTGGAATGGTAAAAAGCAAGCATCAGTCGCCTTGTCCACTACTGAAGCTGAGTATATTGCCATTGGTCAATGTTGTGCACAACTCCTGTGGATGTCTCATAAACTGGGTGACTATGAACTTTCTTTTAAACCTATACAAGTTTTTTGTGATCATTCAAGTGCAATTTGTCTTTCAAAAAATCTTGTGCATCGCTCTAGAGCAAAGCATATAGACATTAAGCATCATTTTATTAGAGATCATGTTCTTAAGGGTGACATAGAATTAGCTTTTGTTGGCACTTCTGCCCAATTAGCTGATATTTTTACTAAACCTTTGTTGGAAGAAAGATTTTTCTCTTTGAGAAAATTACTTGGTATAATCTGTTTTTCAAAAAAACTCTTAGGGCCAAATTGCTCTTTTTCAAAAACTTGTCATAATTGCTCTTTTTCAGTGCATTAATTATGCTTTCAGTTCTTTCCTCTCTTTTTATTCTGTTTCACATCAGTTCGCAGTCGGAGATAGAAAACCAATCATCACATCGCATCATCTGACACCCATTCCTTTTTTGTACTCAACCGTCAAATCTTTTTACTTTAAGTTAAGCCTTTTCGGGTCACTCTCATTTCCACCCTATCTCTTTTCAATTTGTGAAAACCCTCTCTTCTCCCATGGCGAGAACTCCCAAAAAACCCTCTGTTTCCACCAGAAAAAGCACTCGATCTAAGGCAAAACCCTCTTCAGCGCCTCCTGAGCAAGTAGACCTAGGGTCTGATCATTCTGAGGGCTTCGCCTCTTCTCAAGGAGCGTTCTCTGAACACTCTCAACTCTTAGGAAAAAAAGCCTCTGGTAAGCATCCCATGAAGGACCCTTCTGTCTCTTCCACTCCAAAGAAATCGAAATTCGATTTCTCTACTTCCCTCGATTCCGACCTAAATTTCTCGAATACCCCAAATAGGGATTTTTTCATCTCTCTCAAGGATAAGCCCATCGCCCATGGAAGAGTTGTGGATCTTGATGATATGGAGGTTTTCAACTGTAAGGTAAATGATCTCTTTATGTACCAAGGGTGGGAAAAATTTCTCTCTATTTCTCCGCCTAAAGTGTATGAGCCCTTAGTCCGTATGTTTTATGCTAATCTTCGCTCTAGTAAACCTGATAAGCTTGAAACTCTTGTTCTTGGTAAACGCAATGTTCTTTACTGTGCCCTGTTCGATTATATTTTTCTCTGTCGTTGCACTGGTTTCCCCACTCTCTTTAAAAATGTTTGGCCTGAGGACTTTGAAATTTCCTTTGACCAGGCCAAACAGTGCATTGCTGAAAATCCCTTTGAAACCCTTCCCAACCAACTGGGGCCTAGTGATGTAAGTTTTGAAACTCGGGTTCTTGCCCACATTGTTGCAACCACTCTTCTCCCCAGGACTGGTTCCTTCTCCACCTTCTCTCAAAGGGACACCTTCTTTGTCTATTGTCTCATCACCAAACTCAAACTCAAGTTGTCCTCCTGGGTCATAAATTTTATGATTGAGAGTGTTGAAGATCCCACCAGTTTACCTTTTGGTATGACCATCACCCACATTCTGGAAGCTCATCAAATTTCGCTTTCTGACTACCCTTTTGTTCCTGTTTCCAAGTCCTACAATTCTTGAGCTTTCTCTAGTATGGGGTATGTGAGTGTCAAGGGTGCCTGGGTTAAGAAGGGTGAGAGTGAAGCAAAACAGACCCCTATGGAATCCAAGCCTTCATCTACTGTTCCGCCCCCTTTCATTAGTTCTGACCTAAGTGAGAAGCTAAACTCCATTGACTCATAACTCTTAGATATCAAGATTCTCCTTTCCGCTACTCAGTCGACTATGGGTGCTATCCATGCTATTTCAAAGGAAACTGGGTCTGATGTGTCTAGAATCAGGGTGGTTGTGTAAAAGGGTAAGGGAGAATGCGGTTAAAGCCTTCAAGGGGGTCCACGGCAGGCTAGATGGAATGAGCATTGCTGCAAACACCAGCTTTGAAAAGTTGAAGGAGGCGATCTGCAACACTGTTACTTACTTCCTGCGTCGCTAGTGTGGATGTGTTTTACAAACAATTTTTGTTTCAAACTTGTTTTGGCTTTGTTTTGGGCTGTGCCCTTGGATGTTTTTTTGCCTCTGTGGATAGTACTATTTTTTGCCTGCTAATCCCTCTTTGCTGATGTCAAAAAGGGGGAGAATATATATCTTTTGGATCTATTATGATAATATGTGTAGGTTCAAGTATGATACATAGACGATACTCTTTATTCTTTGAACATGTTAAGTCGACTATGCTACATGCATAGACAATACTCTTTATTCTTTGAACATATTAAGTCGACTATGCCTAGAAGTACTATACATGTACAAGTCGACTGCACACATTGATAGGGAGATTGAGTCCAGTTGACTACACACACTGAGGGGGAGCCAAGTCGGCCAGTAACAAACAGGGAAGTCAACCGTTGTTTACTTCTTTACATTTAAGTATATTATTTTGCCATCATAAAAAAGGGGGAGATTGTTAGATCATATTTTAATGATGCAATTAATATGCACGTGCAGGAGTTCAAAGAAATAAAGAAGAACTATTGAAATGGCTGTGTCGAACAAGGAAGGAAATCACTCACAAGGGAGGCTACCTGAATAACGCACGACGTATAAGGAAAGCTATAAATCTACATCAACAAATTAGGATTAGCTTCGTGAATCTGGGAAATCAAATCAGCCATAACGGAGTGAAGATTCGAAGTAAACTGTGATTGGCGAAATCACAGGAGAATA
>MU750940.1:6742-24610 GCA_026770625.1 Nicotiana glauca | reverse complement strand
AGAATAATAAAGGCTAGAAGATCCGGACAGTGGTCAAGTTTGGAAGGTCCAACAATCAAGGAGAAATCTTGTTGAATCCATTATCTGCCGAAGGAAAAGATATCAAGAGAAGCAATGACTAGTTCCTTATTCTTGGAAAGAATCAATTCTTTCCAAGGATCAAAACCCTTGGGTTGACAAGCTTTCACCATTATCCTTTGTATAAATTTACTGTGTAACACCATCCTTAGATATACTTTGATCTAACCAAAATAACTCTCTTCATTTTACTGCAAACAAGCATAGTAGCCTACATAGATCTGCTGTGTAATAAGTCAGGAATAGAAAGAGGGCATACAACTGGTGAGGCAGTGTATCAAATGAGTGCTAGAGAATCTGAGCGATATACATCATATCTGTACTCGAAAGAAAACTCATTTTCTTGAAGAGAAATCCCTTGCAACCCAAGGGGACTGGATTAGGATTCACATTGAATTTGAACCAGTATAAAATTCTTGGTGTCTTTAATTTCTGCATATTACCTCAAACTATTATATCTGCAAGATTGCCATATTTAGTCGACTACTAAAGTTTTAAGTCAACACATTAATGATTAATTTTAATTATTGATAATTCACCCCCCTCTTGTACTTTCACACTCCACCCAGCCCATTTCAACCACACTCGAGTCCGATGATAAGGACTTTCTTATTAGAAATCTGCCCGAAGAGCTTAAAAGTTGACTAGCATAATTCATGGCATTGAAGGGAGTAAGGGAATTGAAGGGTTGAACTACGAAGATCTTTGCATACAACGCGGTGTCAAACTGTTTGAGGGGTACAAATTTCCCAAGTTCGAGATGTTTGATGGTACAGGGGATCTGAGAGTCCACTTGAAAACATACTGTGACAAGCTGGTCGGAGTGGGAAAAGACGAGAAAATCCGCATGAAGCTTTTCATGAGGAGCCTGAAGGGAGATGCTTTATCTTGGTACATTGGCCAAGATTCAAAGAAGTGGTCGAATTGGGTAAGCATGGCGTCCGACTTTATAAACAAGTTTAGGTGTGTTCTACATTCAAAATCTAAAGAAGAAGCCCGCAGAAACCTTCTGCGAGTATGCTACTCGTTGGAGGTCCGAAGCAGCTAAGGTTAGACCTGCCTTAGAAGAAGAATAGATGAAATAAAATTTTCTTCGTTCGGGCCCAAGACCCACAATATTATGAGAGGCTAATGATGATCGAGGGCTACAAATTTTCTGACATTATCAAGCTAGGGGAAAGGATCGAAGAGGGCATCAAAAGCGGTATGGTTACGAACTTCGAGGCCTTACAAGCTACAAACAAGGCTTTATAGTCAGGAGGTGTGTCCAAAAAGGGACGTAAAAGCCGTAATGGTTGCACAAACAACCAAATCTCCCATCAAATACTAAACCTACCCAATGCCTCCAGTCACATATCAACCCACTCCAAACTACCAAGCACCCTCACCCTCTTACCAAACTCCACTACCCACTTATCAATCATCTCTACCACCCGCATATCAACCCACTTCACCCAAATATCCCCAACTAGCACACGTTTACCAAGCCTACAACACTCAACCATCCCACTACCAATCCCCTCCTCCACACCAAAACTTCCCTAGACCCTGACCAAACTTCGACCGAAGACCCCCAAAACAGTATACGACTATTGCTGAACCTATCGACCAATTGTATGAAAGACTCAAAACTACTGGTTTCATCACACCTATCCCTACTGCTCCTGAGAACCCTTCTCAGTGGGTTAATCCAAACAAGTCCTGTGCATATCATTTCGGCATGAAAGCACACACCATCGATAAATGCCGTTCTCTAAAAGATAAAATCCAGACCCTAATTGACAATAAGATTATTGTGGCAAAAGAACCTGCTCCAAATGTCCGCAATAACCCTCTACCAGACCACAAGGGTGGAGGCGTTCACATGATTGAAATAGAGGATAATTGGGATCCCGAGGGATCGATTGGTTTGATCGTGGAAGGTAACAACCCAAAGAAACCAATAGTCACCCTTAATCCGATCGTGGTCCAGATTCAGCCCACTGGGGGCGCCGAGTTAAATATGTTCATACCACTTGAGTTCGAACGTCACCATCTGAAAGACGCCAGCACCAATTGAGGTTGAATTCGTGTCTCCAGCAAAGGCACCTACACCATTCGAAGTTGTAGTTTTACTGCCCAAGATGCAGGATCCGTTCAAAGTAAAGATAGACACGCCAATCCTAGTGGCAATGACAACTATAACACCGTTCCATACCAAGGCTAGACCATGGGGCTACACAGCCGAGGCAAGAAGAAAAGAGAAGGTCGAGTTCGGGAAAGCTGTTGCGGCACAAGGTATGATGAGAACCGGTAGGGTTCATACCCCGGAACATTTGGCTGAGTCAAGCAAGAAAGCCTCTAGTCAACCAACCATCACTAAAATCGGGCTCGATGATCTCTGGAGAAAGATACAAGCCAAAGAATACTCGGTCATTAATTAGTTGAACAAAAGACCGACGTAAATTTCTATCCTTGCTTTGCTACAGAACTCCGATGCACACAAAAATGCCCTGTTAAGGGTGCTGAGTGAGGCATATGTACCGAGCAACATCACCAGTGAGGAGATGGCTAACATGGTAGGCCAGGTATTGGAAAGTCACAAGATCACTTTTCATAAAGATGAGCTGCCACCAGAAGGATTGAGTCACAACAAGGCGTTGCACATCACTGTGCAATGTAAAGATTACTTTATCACCAGAATCCTGATTAATAGAGGGTCCAGTCTCAATATTTGTCCATTGGTAACACTCAGGGCTTTGGGAAAGGGACTGCATGAGATCAAGGACGGGGCCATCAATATCAAAGCTTTTTACGGTTCCCAAAGGTCCACCATTGGGGAAAGTAGCCAGTGTTTGCAAATGGGGCCTACTTGGTTTGATGTTGACTTTCAAGTAATAGACGTATCGGCATCTTACAATTTGTTGTTGGGACGACTATGGATTCATGCTGCCGGGGCTGTAGTGTCAACACTACATCATGCGGTGAAGTTTGAGTGGAATCACCAAGAGGTGATCATTCTCGACGATAGTAGTAATCTCATATATAGTCGCCAGATCATCCCGGCAATAGGAGGCAGAATAAAGTTAGGCAAGGAGACTTATCACCACATCGAGCTGGTCAACGTCGTTGATAAAGACAAATGGTGGGACAATAAAATTGAAAGAATATTGAACTGGAGCGGATACAGACCTGGCAAGGGACTTGGCAAGAACCTCTAAGGAATCGCTAAGCCTATCAAACTCAAGAAGTATGGCACCACCTTCGGTCTGGGGTATGAGTATACCTGGAAAGAATTTAACAACTAGTCGCCACCATGGCGCGACCCTTACTATCCACTGGAGCAGCCAATACCATGCTTGGAACAGACTTTCCAACCGGCCGAAGTTATCTATGGGTCAGAAGAAAAGGAAGCACTGACAGCAGTGAGGAATTTGTTCCTGGAAGATGATGATATGGATTGTTGTATCGTTTTCTAGGAGGAGGAGGGGGAGGAAGGCCCTTCCATACAGGCAGTAAGCAGAGGAGCATTCCTTAATAATTGGACCATCATAACCACCAGAGCCCGGTGAGCCTCAGGGTAGCAAGGCTGAACAAGTATCATGCACTGTCTTTTATTTTTTACTAGTTGACTTTCCTTTCGCATTTTTAAATTTTGCAATAAGATCTTCAATATTCAAAACAATTATGGAATTTATCAAAGCATTTTGATTTTCCTTATAAATCAATACTCTTATTATTTTTTCTCATCACTTTACTTATACATCATTACTATTACTTGTCTTGATGAACCAGTGACTGTGACATGCAATGAGACAATGCAACAAACAGACATAGACTCAGAGGAAGATGACATACCGGAAGAGATTGTTAAGAAAGTCGAGAATTTTAAAAACAAGCCGAAGTCCAACCTGGATGAGACTGAGATTGTTAACCTGGGAGATGAGGAGAATGTCAAAGAAACGCGAATCAACGTTCACTTATCATTATCAGAAAAGAAGGAATACATCTAGTTTCTAAGAGAATATGAGGACATTTTCATCTGGTCATACGATGACATGAATGGTCTGAGTACATCTATTGTGACACACAAACTACCAACTGATCCGACATGTCCACCGGTAAAACAGAAGCTTAGAAAGTTCAAGCCAGATATGAGTCTGAAAATCAAGGAAGAAGTCACCAAATAGGTCAAATCCAAAGTTCTCAGGGTAGTGGAATACCCAACATGGTTAGCTAATAATGTGCCAGTGCCAAAGAAGGACGGAAAGGTTAGAGTCTGTGTCAACTATTGGGATCTCAACCGGGCTAGTCCGAAAGATGATTTCCCCTTACCAAACATACACATCCTGATCGACAATTGTGCCAAGCATGAATTGCAATTATTTGTGGATTATTTCGCTGGTTATCATCAGATCTAGATGCTGAGAAAACAACTTTCATTACAGCATGGGGAATGTACTGCTACATGATGATATCGTTTGGTTTAAAGAATGCAGGGGCCACCTACATGAGGGCTATGGCCACCATTTTTTATGATATGATACATAAGAAAATCGAGGTGTACGTAGACGACATCATCATTAAGTCAAAGAAGGTCACCGATCACATGGAGACTTGAGGAAGTTCTTCAACAGATTGCGGAGATACAACCTAAAGCTGAATCCCGCAAAGTGTGCATTTGGGGTTCCTGCTGGAAGATTACTTGGGTTCATCGTGAGTCGCTGAGGAATAGAACTGTATCCATCAAAGGTCAAAGCTATCCAAAAAATGCCACCACTGTCACGTGCATGCATACATAATAAATGTGCCTCCCAATGAGCTTAATGCAACAAGATCAATAGGTTCATCCTAGTAGCAATTGACTATTTCACCAAATGGGTCGAGGCAGCATCTTACAAAGCAGTGACTAAGAAAGTCATGCCAGACTTTGTCTGCGATCGTAACCTCTGTCGGTTCGGGATTTCGGAGTCGATCATTACTGATAATGGCTCCAACCTTAATAGTGACCTAATGAAAGCCATGTGTGAAACCTTAAGGATCAAACACAAGAAATCTACAGCCTACAGGCCTCAAATGAATGGGGTTATAGAAGCCGCCAATAAAAACATTAAGAAGATACTAAGGAAAATGGTAGAGAAGCATAAACAGTGGCATGTGAAGCTATCATTTGCTTTATGGGGGTATCACACCACTGTCCGCACATCGACTGGGGCAACCCCCTACATGCTGGTTTATGTACAGAAGCCGTCAATCCCGCCGAGTAGAAATTTCTTCCTTAAGAATCATACATGAAGCTGAGCTCGACGATGCAGAATGGGTGAAGAGTCATTACGAGCAGCTAGCTCTTATAGATGGAAAAATAATGAATGCAGTTTGTCACGATCAGCTTTATTAGAACAGAATGTCCAGAGCCTTCAAGAAGAGAGTCAAGCCAAGAGAGTTCACACCGAGGCAGCTGGTATTAAAGAAAATCTTCCCGCATCAAGATGAAGCCAAAGGGAAATTCTCTCCCAACTGGCAAGGTCCATACATGGTTCACCGGGTTCTGACAGGAGGAGCCCACATACTTACAGAAATGGAGGGAGAAGTTTGGCCAAAACTAATCAATTCATATGCAGTCAAGCACTACTATGTGTAATCTTATGCTTTCCTACATGATGTAAATTGAACTACGTCTGACCTGATTCCCGTTTAAGAGGGGATACGTAGGCAGCCTTATGGGTTCGGTCACAATTCAATAAAATTTTCATTTCCCCCGCAATTGGAAACTGGGGCAGAATTTTGAGGAGGCCCCTCAAAATTCCGAAGTAATTTCAGCCAATCATCGTAAGCAGCCGCCAGAAGCATCAACCCGTTAAACTGGGGCAGAATTTTGAGGAAGACCATCAAAATTCTGTAACAAGGGAGGTCGCAATATCTTGAGCCACGTCACTGTCGTCGATTCATCTAAAAGTTGTTTCTTAAATATATACTTAAGTCATATTTGTTTTTTTTACAAATTTATGCTGTTTATTATCGAAGTCGCTTTATTCAGCAACGCTACCCCAATGATACATACCGTATCACTAATCAAAGTCGAACATGTCAAGCAAGGCTAGTGGGGATACAAACTAACCTCCCCTCTGCAAAACTCACGATTTTTCTTTGGACGCAGACACTTGGATTGCGAAAGCATCTGGCATATTATGCACTCACGAGACGAACGTTGTTCAGGACTACGACTCTCAGAATTATTGCATTTATCAGCATTTGCTATCTACGCATGCCGGTGATATTCCTTATACTGCAATGTTCCCCAACAACCACAATATCGCAACTTGCTATCAGCTAAGAAACTCTATTACCATTTGCCGTTTTATCTGCATTTTCTGTATTGCATAAGGCTACCATTCTGCCTTCCGAGACTAAACACTGTCTCCATTTTCATTTTTGCATTGCATAAGGCTACCATTTTGCCTTCCGAGACTAAACACTCTCTCCATCTGCATTTTCCACATTGCATAAGGCTACCATTCTGCCTTCCGAAACTAAACATTGTCTCCTTTTGCATTTTTGCATTGCATAAGGCTACCATTCTGCCTTCCGAGACTAAGCACTGTCTCCATCTGCATTTTCTGCATTGCATAAGGCTACCATTCTGCCTTTCGAGACTAAATACTGTCTCCATCTGCATATCCTGCATTACATGGCTAAAAAATCACCACTTTATTTACACTTGCATGGCCGAAAGATCGCCACTTTATTTACACTTGCATGGCTGAAAGATCGCCACTTTATTTATGCTTGCATGGCTGAAAGATCGCCTCTCCATTTACACTTGCATGGCTGAAAGATCGCCACTTTATTTACACTTGCATGGCTGAAAGATCGCCACTTTATTTACACTTGCATGGCTGAAAGATCGCCACTCCATTTACGCTTGCATGGTTGAAAGATCGCCACTCCATTTACGCTTTCATGGCTGAAAGATCGCCACTTTATTTACACTTGCATGGCTGAAAGATCGCCACTTTATTTACGCTTGCATGGCTGAAAGATCGCCATTCCATTTACACTTGCATGGCTGAAAGATCACCACTTCATTTACACTTGCATGGCTGAAAGATCGTCGCTTTATTTACATTTACATGGATGAAAAATCACCACATATTGCATTGTATGGGCTGAAAGATAGCCTAATACTGCATTTCATAGGCTGAAAGATCGCCAACTTATCTGAGGGCGTCATTGTTCAGAGGCATCATTCTCATAGCCCGAGAATGACATGTCATGGCCTGAAGATCCCTTTAATTTTTTGCATATCATTATTCAAAGGCATCATTCTCATAGCTCAAGAGCATCATTTCGTGGCCTGCGAATCCTTTATTATACGCTTCATGGCCCAGGACATCATGGTCTGAGGACGTCATCCTAACCATCCAAAGACAACATTCATGGTCCGACGGGAACTTGCATCATGTTTAAATTTACGCACAATATATGCTTTGTATTGCTTATTTGCAGGTAAAACGACAAGCAACAACCATCTTAGCAGGAGCGATCCTGCTCCAGTTCCCGCAGCCCTATCAGACTTCAACCATTCACCCCGTCCTGAATATTGCGTCCGTTTTTGAAAGGTCTCCATCGGCATACTCCGCCGATGGATCCCGAACTATATATGGACTGATTCTTATAAGACCAGGGATATGTAGGCAGCTCAAAAGCCAAGGCATGGCCTAAGTCTCTTCAAACCGTTCTGGTCGATCAAAATTGGCCATCATATCTTTACCCGATAACTCTTTCATCCTTCCCGGGTAAAAAGAGGCAACTGTTGATACCCAATTTTTCCCTGTATTTTTTAAAATATGCAAAATACCTTCAAAATAGCCTATATATACATATATAAGTATATCCCAAGGTTACATTATTTTTTTCTTTAATTTTCAAAGATTTTTAAATCAATTTACTGCCCTATTTTATTAAGAAAAACCAATAATTGTCACCAAAATTATTTTTTTAGTGATTCATTTATTGGATTCTCATATTTACACTAAAATATAGCTAATATATATTTTTTACACATTTTTTACAAATTTATTTTAGTATTTTAAGGATAAAATTGCATAATTGCAATATTAGCCATTTTTAGGTTTAAATTTGTCTCATATTTATAAAATGGGATTTTATATTTTTAAATTGATAATTATATATTATAAATCATTTTTGTGCTTTCAATTAGTTTTCAAAAATTTATTTACTATTTTTTAAAATTAAATGGGAAAAAAGGCTATTTAACTTATAGCCAGATTTGGCCTTTTAATTTAGCCTAATTAAACCCAATACCCATCCTAAATTAAACCAACCCAAATACCCAAGCCCAATCCTAAATCTACCCACCCCAACCCAGATTAAATTTTGGCCCTTGATCAATTTTAATCAACGGTCTAGGTCCGCTCTTACCAAATTAAACCAAACGACCCCCCAAGACCCCTCTCATTTCCTCACTCGTCTCTATATCTCTATCTCTGGTTCTCTCAAGAACCTTTCCCCTTCCACTCCGCTCTGATGGGTTTCATTCACCTTCTCCGGCCACCTCCTGGCCTGAATCTATGGTGGTCTCACCACCTACCAGCCTTCCATGGTACATACACGCTTGGTTGCTGAAGTTTTATGGCCCAAACATGAAAATCTGGGTCCAAACCTTGTTGATTCAAGTTTTATGGCCATCTCTGGCCTTGCTATGGCAAGCCATGGTTGTTTCGAGCCTGGCTTCGACCCCTCCTACTTAGATCATCAACTATCCAAGCCTTTCTCACAGTCTGGGTTCCTCTGAAACCCTATATTTTGAGGTTATTCTATTTTTCCCTAGATCCGTTCTAGATCTGTGTTTTCCCTAAACTTTTAAACGATTTCTTGATATTTCTTTCAAAAGTTATGCTTTCAAAACCTTTGTATTTTTCCGATTTAGGGTATTTCTTTCTTTTGTGTTCTTTATATGTTTCTCTACTTTGTTCTTTATATGTTTCTCTACTGTGTTCTTTATATGTTGCTCTACTATGTTTCTTTACGCTTCTCTACTGTGTTTCACATATTGTTCTTTTACTATGCTTCTCATGAGTTTCTACTGAAAGAGCATGTTAAAAGTCTCAAGTTCCTTTCTGAGACCTCTGAACCTGTTTCGATTAGTATCTTTTCCTAGGTTACTTGCCTCCTCATCTCTGTAATAGATTGATTGTAAAACCCTAGAATTTGGGGGTTCATTAAAGTTTGAGAACATTGTCTATGTGATATGACTTCATCTTTGAAGTTGTATTATTTCAGAAACCCTAACTATTTCGAGTTTTTGAATTTGTTTTATCTGTTGCTCAACTGAGTCTTGAAATGTTTGTTTCAACCTCTGTTTCTTTAAGCAATTATAATTCGCCACTAAACTCTTCTAAGGTCTTTACATAGGACCTTTTGTATGATATTTGATACTATCTCTCTTCTACATTGCTGACCTATGTGACTACCATGATCCTATAGTCTATTACCTACTGATTTTGCAATGACATGACATTTTTCTTTGCCCTAAATTCAGCTTAGCATGTTTGTATGCTTTTTATATGTGCTGAACTTCCTCTAAAATGGCCTTCAATTTTGATTAATTTTAGACTTCCTTTTGTATAGGTTTGATTGATTTCTTTCCTTATTTGCTGATTTCCCTGTGACTCGATTTAAGTTAAAAAAAACTTTTCTCAGCTTTTCTGACTTGGTTCATTCATGGACTAGTGATTACAAAATCTCTGATCCTTGATTTACTGTCTACTAATTGATTTTTCTTACCTTATTTATGTAACCGTGTATTTCAAAGTTTTGCCCTTAAGTAATTTCTTATGTATTTACCCCTAATTGCCTACTTGGCACAAGATGCTTGTTTGATCTCTTTCCTTAAATAACTTTCTTGCCCATTACTGTTAAGTCCGAATTCCTTAATTAAAAGAAGTCTTGTACTGATTGATTTTAATTGATACTAGTTCCTTAATTGTTTTCTTACCTTATTTCTGCATGTTTTTCACACTATAAGTACATGACTCTTTCATTAACAAACACCATCACTGGTAGTCTTTCAAAACCTACACTTACACTCAAAAGTATTCTCTCTTGTTTGCTTATATTGTGGCGTATTACAAGACCTGTTACTTGCTTTCTCTCTATTTATTTCTTTGAAATTGGTATGTCCTGATTTAAGTTTCAGCACCACAACAATGTGTTTATTTACTATTTTTGTATCCCTGTTTACTGCTTATGTATAGTTCAACACTCATTCTAGCATACTGATTTCTTTCTGCCTCTTCTACTATGAATCCAAAACCCCTATCCCCTCTATGTGTTTAAGCTATGGTTTGAGGAATGGTAATACTGCAAGTTATTGTCCATGAATCAAATTTGATCCACTGGAATCCTAGCCTCTAATAACATGTGTTATGGTAGGCTTATAGGTGTACAAGCACTCCCCATTGCTGGGCATGCCTAAAGTCTGCCCTTGCTTAAGAAATAGGCTCTTTACAATCTCCCTATTCCCCTAAACCCTTTATGTGTACTTATTTGTAGCGGGTTCCCTCTCCTTTTCCCTTTTAGCATTCTGATATGCGCTTGCACACCTTCTTAGCCTTTAAGTTCTGCCTCCCTCTTGTGAGCCTTGCCTTGGGACCCTTCGAGTTCCCTCTGAACTTGGACACTTGAGGGCTGGCCTTGCACACCTTTTCTGATGTATTTTATTCCGGGCTGTAATAGTTTGTAATAAACTCTTGGGGATATTTAGTGAAAAGAGTGGGTAATTATGTATGCAAAAAGGGTAGATATCATGCCTATAAGTATGTTTAAATCTGCATGCAAACAGAAATCATGCCTATAGGTCCCTCTGAATCCAGTATATCCATTTTCATCTAGAAATCATGTTCATAGGCCTTAAACCGTTTCTGCACTTAGAAATCACGTTCATAGGTTTTCAAAACAATTTCTGCACTTAGATATCATGTTCATAGGTTTTAAAATAGGATCGACACTTAGATATCATGCTCATAGGTTTCTTTTTTAAACAGTTTCTGCACTTAGAAATCATGTTCATAGGTTTTAAAAAAAATAGTTTCTGCACTTAGATATCATGTTTATGGGTCTTAAACAATCAACTGCAATTAGATATCATGTTCATAGGGCTTAAACAAAATTCGGCACCTAGATATCATGTCCGTAAGTTTAAAGTGAGTCTTCTGCATTTTACACCACATTCAAAATCAACCACGTGTAGAAAGCATGCCTATAGGAACTCCTAATCAAATCTGAGCCGCTTCATTCATATATGGAACTAAAACCAGTAACAACGGTACTGTTAGCTGTAGAACTTATAACCGTCATTAAATCTTGCCTTTCTTTTAAATGACCTGACTCCCTTTTAACCAGTAGGTATCCAGTTTATTTGAGACCTTGTTATTTCATTGCTTTTTGAATTCAATAGATACCATGTCTATAGGATCCTTGTCCAACACTTAGGCAAGCCTTAGGGTAAAGTTATAAATTAAACCCGTTCGGTTAATAACTACAACCAGCTGGCAGGCTTGCTTCGGGCTTCTTATCTGAATTGTGTAATAAATCAGTCTGCCTCAACCTTTAAGTTATTTCACATTTAGTATTCAATCAGACCCTAAACAGTATGTGTAAGTCATGCCAATTACGTGTTTCTTTGTTTAAAGGGGTATATTTGAGCCTTTGCTTGTTATGTGCTTTCCCCTAACTTGTTATACGTGTTTTGTATATCACCTTAGAATTTGGCCCCTTTGAAACCACAAATAAGCCTAACATCCCTTCCCTTTAAGATTAATAGTCCTCATTCCTCCGGGACTGATAGGATTGGGACGGGTAGTAGCATGAAATAGGTAAACGACATTATTCCACGCTTTAATACGTTAACGGGGTGGGAAGGGTAGATATGGATATGATGACCATGCAATAATATCACGTGTAGACCCCATTGAGGAGTGATTACCGGGCATTGTGTGGGGTGGTCCATATTATTAATAAGCCTAGGACCTCTCTCCCTTTATTCTTTATTTCTTTCTTTTCAGCATTTTAACTCTTTATTTTTTAAAAATCAATTTTTTAATTACTCTTTCAAACCTTTGTATGATGAAATCCCCTCTTATTTGAACCCTATTTGTTTATATGCTAATTTTGTCAAAATTCACAATAATTGTCTGGCGGGGAACTACACTAGTGGATTCTAAGGGGTGCCTAACACCTTCCCCTTAGAATAATTTCAAGCCCTTACCCAATCTCTGGTTACTCAAATCAAACTTCCTTGGTGTCCTAATGCACCCTAATCATTAGGTGGCGACTCTTTAAATGAAACCCAATTTCCAAAAGGAATGAGTTGTCCTCCCAAATGTCATATACCCGATTTCGCGAGAAAAAGGGGGCGACAGCATGTTTCAAATCCTTTGGCATCACTAGATTGACTTCCATCATAGATATATGGTATGATTGTGGTGGAAATAAGTCGTGACGTGATGAGAAGGTCAACAATGAGTAAAAAGACTATGCAACGGATCTGCAGTATTCTCAAAGAGGCCTCGAAAGATCAAAGGAATTTAGTTAGGAGATGGAAAACCAAGGAGCATCTAACAGAATATTTTTGTGCCAGAAAATTACTCCATTATGGAAGATACATGAGTATTCTCTCACTGTTGGGCAATGATGGATCAGTTATTGTAATTCTTGAGCTAGCATTGAATGCAGGGTGGAAAGATATAACTTTAAAGATAGAACAGTTCATTATGTTCTCCAACTAATTGAGCAATGCACAACCTTCCAGAACCTTTTAAAGAGGAATGTCATGTTGCTAAAGTAGTACGAGAAAGTAATTGGCAAACTAATACTCTTCGAGAAGCTGCTATCATTGCCAACAAAGGAGATATCATTGTTATGGAGCCAGCTAGAATGAAGGATACTGGTTTACTTAAAAGATACATAACAGGGTATTTTGGGGAAGAAATAGCAAAGAGACCATCCTTATCAGCCATCAGGAGATGGACTATGCTACCATCAGGAGATGGCCGGAAGCATTTTTATATTTGAATTTCCAAATAGGAATATGGCAGAACAGATTTGTCAAAAAGAATGGATATGAAAGAACTTTAAGATGACTCTCGATTGGTGGAACCATTTTGCAGGCTGCATCTCTAATTCTCATTTTGTGGAAACCACTTGGATTAGAGTTTTGGGGATCCCACTACATCTATGGTCATAGAAGATATTTAGTGAAGTTGAAAACTTATGCGATGGATGGATTTCTACAGAGGAAGAGACATGCCTAAAGAACCACCTCAAGTGGGCTAGGATCCAAATAGCAGGAGATGGTCGGTGCTTCCCTAGCGAGGTTGTTATTGAGAGAGATGGGACCAAGTTTTTTATTCCAACTTGGGTGGAGAGGAAGAATCGATTTAAACTGAGGTCGTCGAAGTTGAAGAAGATTGCCGAAGAATCCAGAGGTCCGAAGATGTCGAAGAATCGATGGACAAAAATAACCTACGTGAAAGCGATGGGTCAACTCAACCCTGCAATATCACGTGATATAGTCAAAGAGCATATGAGATTCTCAAGTGAAGAGACAACTGTCATAATTTTACAAAATAATGGGGATGCAAAGGAGATGAGGGTTTCAGAAGATTTAAACACAAGTTTGGTCCACTTTATTAGGCCCAAGGTTTCAGATTTTGTAAACACCACTTATGGGACAAATTTTACCGCCCAAGTCATTTTTGATGACTTATACAAGAAGCCCAATAAAGAAGAAATACTCAGTCCTTTCTTTATAGAAATAAAAGCTGCATCTGAATCGAAACAACAAAGATACACAATGAATCGCTCTGATTCATTAACATTAGAGTCAGAAACGGAAAATACAGCTACTTCAGAACCTGGGAAGCATCCAATTGAAACTAATGGTGAAAAGAAATACATGCAAGCAGAGAAAAACCCAAACTCCATGACAATAAACAAGAATGTTCTGGTAGTGATTACAGTGCAATTGAGAAGAACCAGGCCTTGACCACTAAACAAGAAGGTCTAGATATTGATGAATGGGTAGTGGTGGATGATGAACCCTTATAACAACATAATCTTCTTCTTGATAAGGAGATGGAAAATGTTTGGGGTTTATTTCCAGTGCCATGAAGAAGGAGCTCTTAAACTTCTCATGCAGATTGATAGTAGTAAAAAGGCAAAGAAGATGGAAGCAGAGGTTAATATCAAGAAGAGCAGGTTCAAGGGGTCATAAGAACTAAAAGGGTTGGCCTCTTTTGATCTTAAATTCAAAAGTAACGGAAATAAGAGTAGAGGAAGGGCTTTAATCTTAATAGATCAATGAAGCTCAAATTAGTCACATGGAATGTGAGGGGATTAAATAAAATAGATAATAGGAGGTTGGTGAAGAATTTTATCATCGATTGGGGTGCAGACATTATATGTTTACAAGAAACAAAGCTTGAAGGGATGTAAAAGATATTGTTAATTATATTTGGGGAGGAAGATGGGCAAGTTATGCTTGTCTAGAAGCCAGTGGTACTAGAGGTGGAATCATGATGATATGGGATAGAAGGGTATGAAAATGGGAGATTCATTAGATTGCATTTTACACTTTGGCTTGCAGATTTAAAAGAATATTACAGAACTTTGAATGTCATATTATAGGGTTGTATGCCCCTAATTGTGAAATCAAAAGAAAAGAGGTGTGAGGGGGAGGGGGAGGGGGAGGGGGAATTAGTGTTGTGAGGGGTCTGATGGAGGGTCCATGGGCAGTTTGTGGGGATTTCAACATTGTTAGATTCCATACAAAGGAAAGAAACTGCTAAAGAAGGTCCACAACTATGGTGAAATTCTCAAACTTCATAGAAGACATGAGTCTTATTGATCTTCAACTAGAAGGAGGCACTTATACTTGATACAAAGGGGACGCACACAACACTGCATCAAGAACCGACATAATCTTAATCTATGAAGAGTGGGATGACTGTTTTAGCAACATCAAATAATTCGTTCTTAAGAGAGTGACATCTGATCATGTTCCTATTGTTTTACAATGTGGAAAATGGGACCAACCAAAGTCATATTTCAAATTTGACAATTGGTGATTGAACTCTGATGTCTTTGTTGATAGAATTAAGAGTTGGTGGACATCATTTGACTTTACAGGAAAACTTGATTATATTCTAGCTTGTAAATTGAAGGCCTTGAAAGGTAAACTAAGGGAATAGAGCAAAAGCAGCCAAGGCAACTTGAAGGCTAAAAAATCAAACCTTCTTAATCAACTGGCTGTACTAGACAGAGTAATAGAAGTTAGAAGCCTTACTGAGGGGGAAATGGTGGAGAAGACGTCACTACTGTGCAAGTATGAAGAACTTTTGAAGAATGAAAAAGTGGCATGAAGGCAAAGGTCCAAGGCCATTTGACTCAAAGAAAGAGATATGAATACAAAGTTCTTCCATAAGACTGCCAATGTTATTGAGACTATAACTCATAGGGAAGAAAATCAATTTATGAATGGAATCAAATATGCAGTATTTACAGATAAAATTATTCGGTTATTGGAAAAAAATCAATATACTTCTAATGTCGAATCAAGGCTCACAAAAGATGCAACAACATTGACCACTTGATCCAAGATGAATCAATCACAGATCCACAAAGAATAAAAAGTGAGATATTAAGTTTCTACAAAAAGCTCTACACTGAGACTGAAGAATAGAGACCTGCAACCAATTTTAGGAGATGTCCAACAATAACTGAGCAAGATAAAAATTTACTACAAAGCAGATTCGATGAACAAGAAGTTTTTGGGTGTTTGAAATTATGTGCTATGGACAAGGTACCGGGACCTGATGGATTTACAATGAGATTATTTATTAAATGTTGGGAGGTGCTTAAACATGACATCATGGGGGTGTTTCACAATTTTCATTCCCATGGTTTATTTGAAAAGAGTTTCAATTCAACCTACATTGCCTTGATCCCCAAGAAGAATGGTGCAAAGGAATTGAGGGACTTTAGGCCTATAACCCTAATAGGAAGCATTTACAAGATTACTGCAAAAGTCCCGACTGAGAGGCTGAAAAAGGTGATGGGAAAATTGATAGATCCTCAACAAATGGCATTCATAAAAGGAAGCCAAATAATGGATGCCATACTAATAGCCAATGAAGCAATAGATTCCAGACAAAAACAAAAGAAGCCTTGTATCCTTTGCAAGCTAGATATTGAGAAAGCATTTGACCATGTGAATTGGAATTTCTTACTAAACATGCTACAAAAAATGGGATTTGGAGCGCAATGGATTAAATGGATGAAATTCTGTATATCTACTGTCAAATTCTTAGTCATTATTAATGGTTCTCCAGAAGAATTTTTTCCTACTCAGAGAGGTCTCAGGCAGGGTGATCCCTTGTCACCTTTTCTTTTCATAATAGCCATGGAAGGTTTAAACAACATGATCAAAACAGCCAAACTCAATGGGTGGATTAAAGGCTTTGAGGTAGCCATGAATGGACATAACATCCAGAAGATTACACATCTTCAATATGCTAGTGACATCTTGATGTTATCTGATGCAGAAGTGGAAAAACTAAGAGTTTTAAGGATTATACTGGTTCTTTTTAAGGCATTTTTTGGCTACACATTTTCGAGAAAGAGTCATCTCTTCCCGATCAATGAAGTAACAAATATGGATGATTTGGCACTGATCTTGGGGGAGAAGTGGGGATTCCCCTACCACTTATATGGGTATGCCACTGGGGGCCAAGTCAAAATCTACTATAATATGAATAATGTACTGGATAAATGTGAGAAAAAACTCTCAAGATGGAAATGTCAATATTTGTCGATGGAATGAAGGATCACTCTGATTAACACGGTATTAGACTCACGGCCAACCTATATGATATCCCTTTTTCACATTCCTCTGGGAGTCATTCAAATGCTAGATAGCATAAGAACCTGTACACCAACTAGTTGTGGAGGCCGAGGTACAACTCATATAGTATCTAGAGCAACACCTATAGACCCACCAGTTGCTCCAACTCAGGAGCAGGTTCCAGATGCGGTTGAGCTGGTGGGACCAGCTCAGGCACCAATTGTGCACACTATGATTCCAGGCCTTTAGGAGGCTTTAGCCTAAGTATTAACTGTATGAACTAGCCTTGCTCAGGCGGTTTCAGCTCAGACCGCACTAGCCACTTCTCAGACCGGGGGAGGTGCTCAAACTCCCGCTGCCCATACTCCAGAACAGGTGGTGTAGGGACTTCAGACACCAGGGTTACTACCAACCTAGTAGATTGCAGTTGCTTAGGTCTATGGGTCCATCTATGATAGATGAGGAACATAAGAGACTAGAGAGGCTTGGGAGGCTCAAGCCTCCATCATTCTGTGGGGCTGATTCAGAGGATGCTCAAGACTTATTGGATTGGTGCCAGTGAATTCTTCACACGGTAGGTATTCTAGAGACTAGTGGGGTATCTTTTACTACTTTTCAGCTGTGGGGGGCTGTCACGACCCAAAATCCACTAAGCGTCGTGGTGGCGCCGGACACCGCTGTCAGGCCAGCCAATTAGATTACCGATTTAAAAGTCCTTTTTAAATACATCAAATTCCAGAATTTTCCTCCCATTTTCACAAATAAAAGGGTTTTGCTTCAATTCAAATTAACAATAACAATTAAATCAAACTTTTCGAAAACCATCCCAGAACCCGGTGTCACAAGTGCATGAGCGACTACTGATAATGAAATAAAATACAACCTCT